>PVIW01006445.1:0-86981 GCA_004026585.1 Noctilio leporinus
GCCCTGGCTGGTGGCTCAGTGGATAAGGTGCCGGCCTGCGAACCCAAAGGTCGCTGGTTCGATTCCCAGCCAGGGCAACATAACCAGGTTGCAAGCCAGGTCTCCAGCCAGGTCTGTAGCTGGAGGCAGGTGAAAGGCAACCATACATTGATGTCTCTCTCCCTCTCTGTCTCTCTCCCTTCCCCCTCTCTCTGGAAATGATGAATAAAATCTTTAAAAAAAAAAAAATTAAAAAAAAAATAATAACCTTAATGTAAATGAATCAAATGCTACAATTATAAAATATTGGATAGTTTGAACAGATAAGAAAACACAACATATATACTATCTATAAGAGACTCCCTCAGAACAAAAGATCTACACAGGCTGAAAGAGAAGTGATAGAATAAATATTCTAAGCAAACAGACATGAAAAGAAAGCTGGGGTAGCAATACTTATATTAAACAAATAGACTTAAAAATAATGTCTATGAACATGAATAAAGAAGGTCACTACATAATACTTAAGAAAATGGTACAACAAGAGGATATAACTTTTGTAAACATATATACACTCAACATAGGAGCAACTAAATATGTAAGAAAATTTGTGGAGGACATTAAAAAGGAGATCAATAGTGATAAAATCATCATAGGGATTTTAATACCCCACTGTCAACAATGGATATGTCATTCAAACAAAAAATCAACAAGGATATTGTGATATTTAATGGCACCATATATCATAATAAACTTGATATTTACAAAGCTGCCCAAAATAAACAAAATATATAATTTTTCAAATGCACATGGATCATTTTAAAAGATAAACTGCATAGTAGGACACAAAATAAGCCTCCACAAATTCAAGAAAATTTAAATTATATTAAGCAATTTCTCAGATCACAATGGCTTGAAATTAGAGAGCAACTTTGGGAGAAAAATTCAAGAACATTCAAGTACATGGAGACTGAGTAATATCTTATTAAATAATGAATGGGTTAACAAAGAGATCAAAGAAGAAATCAGAACATTTCTGGAAACAAATGAAAATGAACACACAACAAACCAACACCTATGGGACACAGGGAAGGCAGTCCTGAGAAGGAAGTTCACAGCAATACAGGTCTACTGAAAGAAGACATAAAAATCTCATATAATAACCTAACTCTACTTCTAAAAGAACTAGAGTAACAACAGCAAACAAATCCCAGAGTGAGTAAAAGGAAGAAAATATAAAAATCAGCAGAATTACATGACATAGAGGGTAAAATGCAACTCAAAGGACCAATAAATCCAAGAGCTGGTTCTCTGAAAATATAAACAAAATTGGCAAACCTTTGACCAGTCTAATTAAGAAAAAAAGAGAAAGGATCCAAATAAATAAAATCAGAAACAGAAGAGAAGTAATAACTGATACTACAGAACTATAAAAGATCATAAGAAATTACTATGAACAACTATACCCCAAGAAATTGGACAGCCTGGATGAAATGGATAAATTTCTAGAAGCTACAGTCTTTCAAAACTGAATCAAGAACAAGCAGAAAGCCTGATAACAACCAGTAAAATTGAAGTAGTAATAAAAAAATTTGCAGCACATAAGAGCCCTGGACCAAATGGCTTCACAGGCAAATTTTACCAAACATTCAAAGAACTAGCTCCAGTTTTTCTCCAACTACTCCAAAAATTTCATGAAGAGGGAAGATTCCCAAACTCTTTTAATAAGGCCAGTATTATCCTAATCCCAAATCAAGTAAACGCACAGCAAAAGAAGAAAACTACAGACTAGTATCTCTGATGAACATAGAGCTGAAACCCTCAACAAAATATTGGCTATCCATACCCAGCAATACATTAAAAACTTCATACATCATGACCAAGTAAAATTTATCCCAGGGATGCCAGGATGGTATGATACTTGCAAATCAATAATTATGATTCATCACACAAGCAAAATGAAGGGAAAAAATCACATAATCATATCAATAGATTTTAAAAAAGCATTTGACTGGCTGATAGCACAGTGGATAAGGCGCCGGCCTGCGAACCCAAAGGTCACAGGTTCGATTCCCCAGCCAGGGCACATAACCAGGTTGCAAACCAGGTCTCCAGTCAGATCTGTGGCTGGAGGCAGGTGAAAGGCAACTGTACATTGATTAAAAAAAAAAAAAGCATTTGATAAAAACCAACACCCATTTATGATAAAAATACTAAATTAAGTGAGAACAGGGGAAGTATACCTTAACATAATGAAGACCATGTATGAGAAACCTACAACCAACAGCATATTCAATGGGCAAAAACTAAAACCTTTTCCCTTAAGATCAGGAACAAGATAACAGTGTCTACTTTCACCACTTTTATTCAATATAGTACTGGAAATTCTAGTCATTGTAATTAGACAAGAAAAAGATATAAAAGGCATCCAAATTGAGAAGGAAAAAGTAAAACTGTTATTATTTGCAGATGACATAATAATGCACATAGGAAACCTTATAGGCTCCACCAAAAAACTTTTTGGCCTAATAAATTAATTGGACAAAGTAGCAAGATAAAAAGTCAATAGTTAGAAATTGATGGAATTTTTGTACACCAACAATGAACTTTCAGAAAGAGAAACTAGGGGGAAAAAAAAAAAAAACATTTACTATAGTAACAAGAAAAATAAAATACTGGAAATAAACTTAACCAAGGAGGTAAAAGACATGTACTTGGAAAACTATAGAGCACTGAAAAAATACTGAGGAAGATACCAATAAATGGAAGCATATACCATGTTCATGGATTGGAAGAATGAACATTATTAAAATGTCCATACTACCCAAACAAATTTATAGATTACAGATGTTTCCCATCCCCCCATTTTTCCCCTCCACCCAGGCCTACCCCTTCTCTTCACCTTCATGACACTGTTGTCTGCATTCATGGACTGTATATGTATGTATATATGTTCATTGGCTAATCTTTTCCAGTCCCTCTGAGATCTGTTAATTTGTTTCATATATTCATGCATCTGGCTTTACTTTGTTCATTCATCAGTTTATTTTGTTATTAGATTCCACGTATAAGTGAGATCATATGGTATTTGTCTTTCTCTAACTGGCTTACTTCACTTAGTATTATATTCTCCATCCATGCTGTCACAAAGGGTAAGTGTTCCTTTCGTTTTACAGCCACATAGTATTTCATTTTGTACATGTACTATGTCTTTTTTTACCTGCTTATCTAATGATGAGCATTTAGGATGTTTCCACATCCTGACTACTGTAAGTAACACTGCTAAGAACATCAGGACCAATTAGAAAAGATATATGCAGCCCTATGTTTTTAAAAGTCATAGAATTTTAACACCAACAGTAACCTTTAATGTAAGGATTCAAAGTGAAGAAAGATCAAACTATACAATGAATATATGAAATAGCCTCACGAAAATTTAAGAGAGAGGACTAGCTGACTCAGTAACTTGAAAATAAGAGGAGTGTGCAAGACATAAAACAGGAAAAACTGCATAAGTGCTGTACTCTAGTTGATTAGATAGTTTTCACAGTGGGTATAGGTTATCAGTTCTAAAACCACCATATACTTGTATACTGGTTTTGAACATTTAAATAAACAAACAGCCTATTATGAGGGCCAGGTTGCTTACTATTGAAGGAGATTATAAGCAAATAAAGAGGCTAGAATAATCCATGTGGTATTGAATTAGGATTGGAGATATCTATATGAACTTATGATGGTTCCAGAAGAAATATTAATAGACAGATGTATAAGTATACAGCTTAATAAACCCACACATATTTATGTCCTTGTACTGTCAGTCAAGGGAGACTAGAAGCCGTTATAGTCAAGTAGCAGTGGATTTCATATCCAGATTTTGTTTTTCACCACTTTCTAATAAAAACAATGAAGGACTTCTTGCAAAAATAGCTTTAAGAAAAATTTTTTAAAAGATTTTATTTTCAGAGAGAGGGTAAGGGAGAGAGGCAGAGAAGGAGAGAGTTGTCAATGTATGGTTGCCTTTCACCTGTCCCCAGCTACAGACCTGGCTGGAGACCTGACTTGCAATCTGGTTATGTGACCTGGGTGGGAATCGAACCACCGACCTTTAGGGTTGGAGGCTGGTGCCTTATCCACTGTGCCACCAGCCAGGGCTTATTTATTTTGAAGCTGAGAAAGGAAGTTTACAAGACCTGAAGCAATTCATAGTCAGAAAGTAAAAAAATGCTCCAAAATATATACTACAGAGAAGGGGCACAGGAGGCAACTGAAAAAGCTCCCATGGCCAAAGTTTGAGCAATTTTGAGCAAAAAAATAAAGTGGTTTGAGATTAAGTTATTATACCCACAGTACAAAATAAATACCCTTGAGCCCATACATCACATATAAATAGCTGAATATCCAAATGAGGAAGGGACAAATCTCCTTTTCAGAAAAACTCCAAATAATTTATGTGAATTCTCTGCCTTTGACAGAGAAAAACATAATTTCCTACCTTTAAAGTATGGACTGTGTATTTTGACTTTCTTCTAATGAATATAGTATGTAAGAAAGGAAAATTAAATTTATAGTGGAGAAAGCTTTTGAAATGCTACGTTAGCCAGGTGATCAAAGCTCGCATCAACAGTGTGAAGCCATTAGAGCCTGTACCTTTGATATAATGTGATGAAAGTACTTTATCCCTGTGGTCTTCCTCTCCAAAAACATAATTCTAGTCTAGTCAGGAGACAAGTACAACACAAATTATATTGAGGAAAAATATATTGAACACCTTATCAGTATTTTTTCTAAACTGTCAAGACAAGTTTGAGAAATTGTCACAGGCAAGAGGAGCCCATAGGGACATGACAACTAAATGTAATTTGAAAAAATAGATGAGATTCTGGGACACTAAAAGGACATTAGATAAAACTGAGGACATATGAATAAAGAATGGATTTTATTCGATGAAAATGTTGGCTCAGTAATGTGACAGATATGTCTTATTAATGTAACTTGTTAGCAATAAGAGAAACTGCATGTGAGATCTATGGACATACTCTGTACTATATTTGAAATTTTATGCAAATCTGGACTTTTATGAAAATATTTCTAAACTCAAAAGTAATGTTAAAAGATGGGCAAATGATTGTAATAGATACTTGACTGAAAAAGATGCATTGATTGCAAAGAAGTACATGCAAAATTGCTCAACTGTGTTGGTCATTAAGAAACTAATTAAAACTCTAATTAGAACTACTGCACAACTATTGGAATGACTTTAATGAAGCTGAATAAACATATTACATGATGGTGAGAATGTGGAGGAGCCAGATATATCATGCACTGCTGGTGGGATTTAGGATGGCAGAGCTTTGGAAAGTAATTTAGATGTATCATAACATTTACTCATTCAGTTATGAAATAAACCAACCATCCCAAACTTAGGCATTCACTCCATCTCCACTTTAATTGTTACAATGAATACTCACTTTACAAGTAGGGGCACATAGAGAAAAGAATGTTTAAGTAGCCTTTTGTATGTAATGATAGTCAAAAATTAACACGGCAGCCTACCATTTTCTCTTCTTATAACCTTATAGAGTTATCAATAGAATACTACAGTTTACCTATCTACAAGGTATGTACGGAGAAAGTCTTTGATAACGTAACAAGAATGGTTTATTTGACATTGATGTAACCTGGCAGCCAAAGAGAGTCAACTAGAATGTGCATGCATGAACATTATGACTTCACTGTACAAATCAGTAGGGACAGTAGACCCCATTAGTTGAGTATGTATACTGTATGAATGCCGCATTCAAAATAACTGAACAAGTAGAGCAATGAATCTGCATTAAGTTTTGTGTTAAGCTTGAACCTTCCTCCAGGGAAACTTATTCAGATGATTCAGAAGGACAGAGCTATGGGCAACTGGTGATTGGCAGCTTCATCACGACAAGGTGCCCACTCACGCATCAAGTCTCATGCTGAGTTTTTTTGCAAAACATCAAATCACCCAGGTAACTCAGACACACTATTAGCCCAGATTTGGTGCCCTGTGAATTCTGCTTTTTCCCAATACTAAAATCACCTTTGAAAGGGAAGAGATTTCAAACCACCTGTGAGATTCAGGGAAATATGATGGGGCAGCTAATGGCAATTGAAAGAACTGTGTGAGGTCCCAAGGTGCCTACTTGGAAGGGGACTGAGGTATCATTGTTTTACGTACAATGTTACTTATATCTTGTATCTTAGATAATAAATGGCCCTATTTTTCTTATTACATGGCTGAATACCTTCTGGACAGATTTTGTATGCATTCCTAAACCATGTATTATTTTAATTTCCATGTTTCCTCAACATTTTAACGTATGGAATCATGCTATTTTAGTTCGCTTGCATCTTTATTTTTTCATCAATGTTAATATGACTTTAGTGCATTTATTTTAACTATCTTATAGTGTCTCATGATATTTATAACATAAATAATGCTATAACCCAAATGGTGTTTGACTCTAAATTTATGTTCAGGGAGGGAGGAAGAGAAAAAGAGGAAGGAGAGAAGGAAAGAATGAAAATAAAAAGTTAAACATCTAAAAGCCTTTCTGAACTAACTACAAATATTTTGAATTTTGTTCTTTGTCAAATTAGCTGAGGTCAAAGAGAAAATAAGTTAGATATAATTAATTAATATTACCAATCTTAAAATGGAATCAAGATTCATATCAGTTAGAATTCTGTTAATGACTTAGATGTGTGAAAGTGTAACCAACCTATTCTTTTAATACTGTTTCTGTTAAGTGTGTTTTTATAAAAGATGAATTGTCAACTAACATGTAACCCATGGGTAAACTTCATATATATGGAATAGCTCCAAAAATTAGCTTTGGGGAAGGAGGCCATTTCCAGCAACCAGACATTCTGGCTCCTGGGGCTTGCTGATTCTCAACTGTAAAAACCAGACCTTCATGTGACCAGCTTCAAGATAATTATCAGAACAGGCTGTGCTGACTTACACATAAAATACTTTCAACCCTCCTCTCCCTGATTTGTTCTGCTTTACTTCTCCCTCTAAATAAAAACCCCTGCCTGCAGCTGAGATGTTAAGATGAACTTTGGGACAAGAGTACCCCATCTTCTCAGGTGGTCACTGTGTGAATGAGCTGTAATCCTTCAAACCAGCACCTGTCTCAGGAGTTAGGCTTTTGTTGTGGCAGGCAGCTGGCTAAACCTGTGTTCGGGTATAAAAGTGAATAATGTATTATAATTAGTATATCTGAATATTCATACTCTACTATGTAAAACTAGATGATTGACTTAACATTATGCTTTCAGTTTTAATATTCTATGATTTTTCCAACATGTCATGTTGGAGGTGGAGTGCAATCAAAGTAAGAGGTTGACACAAAGAATGTTAAAAAAATAGATAATGAATCCACAATTATTTTCATGACTACCACAGGGCATAGTGAAGAATTACTGTGATTTTATTCTACAAAAATTTCAATGCTCTCTGCTGTGCTGAGCATTAGGAAAAAGAATTAGACAATTGCCAGTTCCTACATTTACAAATCTATACAGACTAATTAGCAACTAACTGGAAATTTTAATAAATGCTATAATTCAAGCCTAAATGTATATTCTGTCAGCTAGTGGTAATGTGAGAAATGCTGTTCCATACTTTTGCTCTATTACTCTGAATAATTGAGAATAAAGTGGGTGTGAATTGCCAAACACTTCCTCAGCATTTCAAAAACATCAAAGAAATTCACAACTCTTCTGTTTACTATGAAAACATGAATCAATTTTACATTTTCTTAGATATGAATGTGAAACAAGCAGATTATAAAAACATGTCTTATTCTGAATTATGACACAGTAAAATAAATACATTCTCTCAGAGAAGAGAAATTTGTGTTGAACTACAAAATGTTTATGTTCATGCTCCAGGCACCCTAGACCATGATCCATGTAATAATAATAATGGTAATAGCCTACAAACAAACTTGAACATAATAGATCATCCATTTGTATCCTACTTTGTAACTTATGGCACTATGAATCATGAGGGCATCCTTTGATAGACAAATAAACTAGTGACATGCTTTTATTCGTAGTTGTTGAATAATTTTCTACAGAAATAGAATAAGAATCTATCTAAAATGTATTTTAAAAAGTTAATAACCCTGGTTGGTAAGGCTTAGTTTGTTGGAGTATTGCTACATACACCAAAGGGTTTTGCGTTCAACTCCTAGGCAGGACATGTACAAATGGCAGCTAGTCAATGTTTGCCTCTTACATCAATATTTCTCTCTCTCTCCCTTTCTCTTTCTTGTTTTTTCTCTCCCTGCTTTCCTCTCTATCTAAAATAAATGAAAAAATGTCCTTGGGTGAGGCTAAAAACAACAATAATAAATCCTGAAGTGCTACATCATGTCTATTAAGTCAAGAAAATTCTATCTTCACATCATATATTAATAGATAATTTGAGAAATATTATATCTCAGTATGTAGAATCTTGAATTTTTATAAAAGGATTACTTCATGATATAAGATCATAATAATTTTAAATACTCTTTCTACTAGTTATCTGTGTTGCATATTAAATTACCTCAAAGTTTAATGAGTTAAGACACAGTTAACATTTATTATTTCACATTTGCTGAATCAAGAGCTTGGAAGCAGTTGAGCAGGGCAGTTCTTGTTCAAGGTCTCTTATGTGTTGCAAACAGGTTTCAGCCATGGTAGCAGTTATTTGAATAGTCAATAATTAGCTATTTTCTTTATAATTCAAAGTTTAAATATAAAAATTTCAAAAGAATAAGATCTGAGGCACAATTGTTTTAAAATACATGATCACTGTAAGAAGTAATCCGGTTTAGTAAATAAGGATATGATTTGGAATTCAATGCTAAAATTTCAAATCCAAAACTCTCCAGCTGATACTCACTAAGACAAGGAGAAAGCCAGGTGTCAGGCCAGACATTCAGAGCCTTAATATATGTTCTCATTGATAAAATGAGAATAACAATCTACCTTAAAATTAGTAATGAGAATCCATTGAGATATCTTCTAAACAAGTTTTAGATTTTAAATCACGAGACAATATTAATATCATGTTAATTCCAATGCTCAATTTTGTAAAAATTAATTGAAATTTATTTAATTAATTAAATAAATACAGCTTAGTGAGTTAAAGGGACAGGTAGTATATAATATTAGACAACTTTTTTCCATTTCTATTTTTGGGGATTATTTGGGGAGATTATTATCCAACTTTCTAATATGTTGTCTATAATAAATGCACTTACAAATATTTGGTACAGTTATAAATTTGCTTTTACTCAAATACAAAAATACTTGTGCATTAACCACAATTTTATAATGTTAAAATTATGCTTGAGACATTCAACATCTCCATATTGCAAATCCCCTTATAAAAGTAAATTTAATTATGTAATTTATGTAAGTTGGCCTCTTCAAAATTTAAAAATAGATGTGATTAAAGCTCTCAGTTATTCTTGATTTTTCTTAACTTCCACATTACATTTTTAAGAGGGAAACGTTTTTGTTATAATGATTTTGATAATTTGCTCTTTTGTTACCAAAGATTAGGCTTTAGCTCACAGTAGTATGAATAGAACCTATAATAGTACAGTTTACTATACCACGATAACAAAAAAGTTTAACCTAATTTTCTTGAATCATTGTATATACTCTAATCATTTCACGATGGAGAATCATTAAGCAACAGATTCTTAATTAGAAATGTTTTCCAGGTTCTTTTTCATTACTTTGTTTTCTTTTGTCTGGTTTTTAATGTTAGCATCAAAGTATGATAGGCACATGAAAAAAATATGCAGCTTTGGAAAGGAATGTAGTAGCCAGTCCCCAAGGTAGCTCCCAATGAACCTCACCTTCTGTTACTTAAATGTTTAAGAAGTCCCCCCACCCCTACCACACTCTCTCACACACACACACACACTGTATCAGAATTGATCTGTGTGACCAGTACAATATGGCATAAATGAAAACATGTGACTTCTGAAGGCTGGTTATAAAAGAAGTTGCTGATTCCAGAATGCTTTGTCATGAATCACTAGCTCTGAAAGAAGTCAATAGCCCATTTGTGAGGAGTGGTAAATAGTCCAAAAGAAAGTTCTATTCTTAAAGAAACTGAAAGCTCTGAAAAGCAGCCAGCACCAACTTGCCAACTAAACTGAGTGAGGCAAGTTAGAAACAAATTGTTCAACCCCAGTCAATTCCTTAAAATGACTGCAACCATGGCTGAAATCTGTCTGCAACTCATAAGAGACTTTGAGTCAAAACTATTCTGTTCAACCACTTCTGAATTATTGATTTAGGAAATGTGAAATAATGTTAATTTGTGTTTTAACCCATTAAATTTTGAGATAATTGGATATAGAACACAGATAACTATTAGAAGAAGCATTGTTTTATTTTTATTTTTTTATTATTTTATTTTATTTTTTGTTAAAGATTTTATTTCATTATTTTTAGAAAGAGGGGAAGGGAGAGAGGAAGAGAGGGAGAGAGACATCAATGTATGGTTGCGTTTCACCTGCCTCCAGCCACAGACCTGACTGGAGACCTGGTTTGCAACCTTGTTATGTGCCCTGGCTGGGGAATCGAACCTGAAGAAGCAGTGTTTTAAATGATTAATATTGTACATATATCATGAATTAATTCTTTTATAAAAATTCAAGACTCTATACACTGATATATCTTAGATTGCCTGTTAATATATTACATATGAATATAGAATTTTCTTGACATAACAAAACATGATGAAACACCTGAGAATTTTACTTTCATAAGCACATTTTTAAAAAATTACTTGGAAAACTAGGTCCTTTCAATCAAAGTTTTCAGGGCCACAGCATTTTCATTGATACTCCCATTTCATTTGCCTATTTTAATACACCATATATTTAATTGATTGGCAATCTCATTACTCTTGACATTATAAAAATGTGACTATTAAACCATAGCAGGATTTCATAAAATTTCAATTAATGCTTTTGTTGTAGAGGAATGACCTGTAATATTTTAAGACGATGAAAAAAAAGAGAGAAATTAAAATGTAACCCCCAGAGGCCTGTGAAATCTTTCTAATAGAAAATTCTGATAACTTGATTCTTTCTATTATGTTATTTATTAATGGACTTTTCTAGTAAATTTATAAATATAACACTCTTTTTGGATTCGGTTTTACATGATAAATTTAAAAAGCAATAACTTGATGTTCAATATTAATTAATTTAAAATTAGTGCTTTTTCCTCTAATTGTTAAAATATAAATAAGTTAAATTAAATTCCAATTTCAGGTATCATTTAGATATTCAAATATCATTTTTCAAAAAAAAAGGAAAATTTACTTTTTCTTTAACAGAAATGAACCAGAGTTGATATTCTTCTGTTTTTGTACTTTGGAATCATGAGCAATTTTGTTTTTCAAATGGAATGTTTAGCCATTATTAGAATAGTTACTTTTAGAAACTAAAAGTGAAATTAATTTTTTGCTAAAATAAATTTTAAATAAAATTAATTTTGTTCAACCTTATTCCAAAGAGAAATAAGCAAATTAAAACCACAAAAAATACTAATTTAAATTCATTAAAAGGCATAAAATTAAGTGTTTGATAAGCATAAGTGAAGATAATGACCTTAGATTTTAGTAGTCCAGTATGGTAAATGCAAACAATTTGGAAATGATTTGAAGTCAATCAGGAAAGTTGAAGCAGTAATTTCACTCAGTGTTTTTAGATAACTGTTTTGTCTAAATAAGCATGGAGATATGGTTCAAAATGCCCAGAGCAGAATTTATAATAACAAACACTAGAATGACTCAAATGTCCATAAAAAATAATTTAAACAATGATAAGGTTCTCATTGAATAAAACATTAAATAGCAATAAAACATAAGAAAACTGGAACTATGCAAATCTATGTGACTGATTTTCAGGAGCATAATGTTCAGATAAAGAACAAGTTTCAAAATTTTACATATAATTAAATT
Organism: Noctilio leporinus; assembly: GCA_004026585.1. NCBI lineage: Eukaryota > Metazoa > Chordata > Mammalia > Chiroptera > Noctilionidae > Noctilio > Noctilio leporinus. The sequence goes on from PVIW01006445.1 coordinate 12,002, forward strand.
TTATGCATTAAAATTTCAAAATCATACGAAACTAAGAAATGTATATTGTTACAGGAACGAAGCAGAGGAACGAAAGACACAAACTTATAGATAATTTTCTTTGGATGTGATGAATGAGTTTATATAAGGAGACACAAATAAGTTACTTCAATTCTGCATGTAATGTTCTATTTCTTTTGCTATATATGTACACATGCATATATAGTTTTTCTACATTTTTGGCATATATTCATTTGGATATATCTCTGTGTATGTAAATGTGTATTTATATTAACTATAATATTTGAAATAAAAGTATATAGATGTTAAGAATATACCAATATATTCTAGAATGGCATATCATATACTGTGGACTGTAACAGAATAATTAATACATGTTTAAAATTTAATCCATTATAAGGAGCCGTCAGAGCATGTACAGATGAAAAAAATTAGAAATTCCTTAAACTACAAATATAGAATGGGTATTTATATCCATTAACTACAAATATATAATGGAACTTAAGAAAAAGCAGATAAAAAGTAATTGAGAAAAAACTGATGTTAAATTACTTTGGTGAAGTACAGATGGGCATCTACACACCACCAAAGTAAAACACAGGAAGCAGACATCAGAAAAATCAATTCAATATTATGTTACATTTAATAATGACAAGTGTGAGTTGGTTTACATGAGTTCTGTGTGACAGGAGCCTTGTTGCATGGGGCAAAGCAAGAGGGAAAGGAAGTGAGGGGGAAAGGAAATGAGGGAGAACACAACTACTAGAAAATTCTGGTAACTCGACTTTTTCTATTATGTTATTTATTAATGACTAATGGACTTTTCCAGTAAATTTATAAATATAATGCTCTTTTTGGATTCAGTTTTACATGATAAATTTAAAAAGCAATTACGGAAAACCAGTTACAGTATTACAGTTGAATTGAAAATCAAAATATTATCAGACTTACCAAAGTAGATGCTGACCTTTTATATCGCTACAGCATGAAATTATTTGTCCAGCATATTGGGACCTGCATATCCTCACTAAACCTTGCAACTTCAGGCAGCTGCCTCAGGGACTTCCTCAAACTGCTACCCATTCTCTTACTAGTGTATCAGAAACACCAGAGAAATTTCCAGATTTATACACTCTATAGTTTTAGCATGTATTTCTGAAACATTGTTCAGAAAAGCTTATGTGCCTGTCATTTCAAGAAAAAGTAGTAAAAATTTTGTTGTATTTCATTAAACATTGTGGAGGCTGTGTATATTTTTCTTCCCTATAGACAAAGCCTTGGATGTATTCTTTTAATTTTTATTCTTTGAAATAGGCCATTTATCCCTTTTCTCTTACCATGCTATTGAGGATATACAAATATAAAATATTGACATAGTGCTCACCTCATCCCATGACCATATCAAAATTATAATTATATTATAGAACAACCACGCTTGAAAACCAGGTGAACACTAGCTAAACAGAACTCATAATTAAAGATATAAAGAGGAAGCCACATTGAGACTGGTAGGAGGAGTGGTAACACAAAATGGGCTGGTTCCACACTAATGTATAGTAGTTAAGAATGAGAAGAGATTTCTTGGCCGAAGAAGTCCCCACTGAGGGGCAAGGTGTCCCAGCCCCGCACACGGCTCCCAAGCTAAGACCACCAGTACTGGAAAAAGGAGTCTCTACAATATTAGGCTGTGAACCTCAGTGGGGATGCCATCTGGGTGAGATGGAGGATTTTTATTGACAAATACCATGTAATTTTACTTATAGGTGGAACCTAACAAAACAAAACAAACAAAATAGAAACAGACCCATAGACACAGAGAGCAAGCTGACAGCTGACAGGTGGAAGGGATGTTGGAGGGCAGGTGGAAAAAGGTAAAGGGATTAGCAAAACAAGCCTCATAGACATAGATAATGGTATGGTGATTAAGAGGGAAAGGAAATGAGGCAAGTAGAAGAGTGTAAAGGGTGGAGAGTGATGAATGAAGATTTGACTCATGGTTGTGGAAACTCAGTACAATATACAGATGATGTATTATATAATTGTACACCTGAAATATATATGATTACCAATGCCTTACCAATAGAATCAATTAAAAAAAAAAAAAAAAGTAAACACAGGCAGCTGACAACTGCCAGTCACATTCGATCTCTTATCTGGTGGCCTTGGGGCTGACACAGGGAGGTGGTTGACACAGTACTTTAAGGACACTTCCTACATAAGGTCACCATGCCAAAATTAGGAGATGTTGCAGATCTACTCAATATATCGAAAGGCATGCAAGAAGGTAGCCAACATGAAGATGCAAAGAAAAATGCCCCAAACTAAAGATCAGGACAAAATTACAGAAAAATTACTAAACAAAATAAAGTCAAGCAATCTACCAAAAGCAGAATTCAAAACACTAGTTGCAAGGATGCTTAATGAACTTAGGGATAGAGCAGATAAACTTAGTGAGTGCTAAGAGAACACAGAGAGAGGAAACATTTAAAAAATCACAAATGAAGAACATAATAATTAAAATAAAAAATAGCCCTGGCTGGTGGCACAGTGAATAAGGCACCGGCCTGAGAACCCAAATGTTGCTGGTTCAATTCCCAGCCAGGGCAACGTAACCAGGTTGCAAGCCAGGTCTCCAGCCAGATCCACAGCTGGAGACAGGTGAAAGGCAACCATACATTGATGTTTCTCTCCCTCTCTGCCTCTCTCCCTTTATCTGAAAAATAATAAATATGACATTTTAAAAATAAATAAATTGGATGGAATCAGCAGCAGATTTAATACAGCAAAGGACTGAATATGTGATTTGGGAGAGAAAATGGTGTAAAACATCCAGTGGAACAATGGATATAGCAAAATAGAAAGGAGATCATTTAAGGGACCCCTGAAACAACAGCAAGTGTAACATTTGTATCATAGGTTTACCAGAGGGAGGAGAGAGCAAAGGGGTGAAAACCTATTTAAAAAATAACACTTACAATTTTTCTTAACTTGGAGAAGGAACTAGACATACAAGTCCAGAAAGTGCAGAAAGTCCCAAACAAGATGAACCCAAAGAGACTCACACCAAAAAAAAAAAAAAAAAACATCATCATTAAAATGCTGAAGTTTAAGGACAAAGAGAAAATCTTAAAACCAGCAAGAGAAAAGTAGTTGGTTACCTACAAGGGATCTTCATAAAATTCCCAACTGAATTTCAACCAAAGCTTTGCAGGGGATAAGAGAATGGCACAAAATGTTCCAAGTTATGAAAAGAGAGACCTAGAAACAAGATTCTGTAACAAAACCACCATTTAAATCCAAGGAGAGAAAAAGAGATTCCCAGAGGAGAAAAAGTTAAAGGAATTTATAACCATCAAACCAAGTATTACAAGAAATATTAAAGGGACTTCTGTAAGAAGGAGGAAAAAAAGCAAACCAAAATATAAATAATAAAATAATAACTACATACCTATCAGAAATTATATATTTTTATTTATTTTCTTTAATCCTTACCTGAAGATATGATTATTGAGTTTTTTTTTTTTTTGAGAAAGAGAAGAAAGGAGAGAAAGAGAAAGAAGAAACAGAGAAATAGAGAAAGAGAAAAACACATGTGAGAGCAATATGAGTTGGTTGCTTCCTATATATGCACCAACTGAGAATTGAACCCACAATTTAGGTATGTGCTCTGATGGTGGAACAAACCTGCAATCTTTTGGTATACAGGATGATTCTCCAACCAGCTAAGCCATGGAGCCAGGTCCTATCAGTAATTACTTTAAATATAAATGGATCAAATGCTCCAATAAAGATATACAGAGTTCCTGAAAGAATAGAAATGATAACACCTATAAATAGGCTACACACAAGAAACCTGCTGTAGTTTGAAAAACATGAAGACTGAAAGTAAAAGAATGGAAAAAAAAAAAAAAACATTTTTCATGCAAATAGAAACAAAAAAATTTGGGTAACTATTTATACAAAATAGGTTTCAAAACAAAGTCTGTAAGAGACAGAATAGGAAGGACATTTCATATTAATAAGGAGATGGGTTTAACAAGGGGATATAACTCTTGTAGGAGCAAATAAGTATATAGAATGAATATTGGTGCATGTAAAGGGACATATTGGCAGAAAATCAGTAATAGTTAAACTGGAAAAGTTGGTGTTTGTGCTATCAGAACCAATAAGTAGAGGCAAGGATTAAATCTTTATTCAGATGTTGAATACTTGAGAAGATGGAAGGTTATGTACCCTAAAAATTATCTTAACATCTCATGCCAAACCAACCTTTTTATAATGAGAAGGAAAGTGTAGCAAAGAGGTTTGGAAAAAATGTAAATCAGATTAAGAATTGCAGTCTGGGGATGATTTTCCTAGTATTTCTTTATCGTTGATAAACAATTCTTTATCTGCTTTATAGACTTCCCTCCCTAGAACACAATGGCTCAGATACCATCTTGGCCACTTCCTGACCTCTGAGGCATAAAGGCTGAGTGGCTTGACAGCCTCCTGGAGTCACTTAGGTTATGTATTCCAGTTCCTGGAATAACAGCTTCCCACATGCATTAGTTATTAAGCCTGTCAACTATAACTACAGCTAAAATCTTTAACTCTTGTATTCCCCTATCAATATTAGAAGATGTTAAGCATGCATTGACATTAGTAGAAAAATAATCCAGACAAAAATCAACAAATAACACATTAGACCAGATGGACTTAATTCATACTTTTAGAACATTTTATCCCAAAGAAGCAGAATATACATTCTTTCCAAGCACATGGACATTTCACAAGAAAGAACATATGTTAGGCCATAAAAAAACAATTCTCAATAAACTTAAGAAGTTGAAATCATATCAAGCAACTTCTTCAACCACAATGTAGAAAATAATAAAGTAATTACAAGAAAAAAGCTGAAAAAGGCACAAACATGGAAGCTAAATACTTAGAACTAAATAATGAATGAATTAACAAGACAATCATTACCTTGAGAAAAATAAATATGAAAACACAACAACCCTAAATCTATGGGACAAAACAAAAGCAGTATTAGAGGGGATAAGGGCCTACCTCAAAAAACAAGAATAATATAAAATAATCTAACCTTGCACCTAACATATTTATTGGAATATTTGCACCTTTTTTCTGTATCATCATGTTTTAATGAAGTCTGTACCCCAACTTTCAATTGCATCAGCTCCTTCTACTTTTCCTAACCACAACTTTCTGTCTTCTCAACTCAGTGAGTCTCCAAGTTATTTAAGGCTTTTTCTTCCTCCTTCTTCCAAATATTTTACCAAAATATGAATTTGGGGTGGGCTGTTGGCTCACATTGTTTGTTTTTTCCCCCTAACGTTATAGCCATGTTCTGCCTGTTGTCCAATGTCAGAAAACTAGCATTACATAGATACTGTTCAGTTTGCTCTTTGTTATGTTATCATGACAAAAAAAAAAAAAAAAAATCTCCTGATTCTGCCTTTAGTATTTTGGAACAGAAATAAATGTCAGTGTATGTGTTTGTTAATACAGATAATTCAACAAAGGCTCATTGGTCACCAAAGCATAAAACAAATGCCTAATTTAAGGAAGGTAAATTGTATTTCAAAAAAGAAAACTTTGAGCAAATCTAGTTAGATGAGTATTAGCAGGATAGGGGTGGGGCAGGTGCCCCATTCCTCTCTGTATATGGCTGGCCCTTCCACTGGAGTCTGCCAACTAGCTAGCCATGAAGCTAATCTTATCCCAGAGCCCCAAAACACTGAGCCCCAGGGTGGCCTCCATAGCAGCCTTGAGCAGGTGTCACCTTTGGTTATACTGTCTCCTTGTGTGTATAGAGCCTCCTTTGTTCCAAGGTGTATATAAGATGCCCTGGCTATAAACTAGTGCACTGCTGCTGTACGGGGTGGACAAACCATGCATGGAATGCCCACACCCTCTCTAGCCGCCTGGCCACATGCAAAGGAGCGTGCATGCTGGATGCCTAGACTCTGACTCTCTCTCTCTCTCTCTCTCTCTCTCTCTCTCTCTCTCTCTCTCTCTATCTCTCTGTGGTGATTAACTTAAATGCGGCTGTGATAGGGGTGGAATAACCCTGCATGGGGACACCAACACCCTAGCTACCCAGTCTGTGTGGTTATAAACCTGCTACTTGCAATAAAGCATGCCAAATCTCCTGAAAGTTCCATGTAAGTCTATGTTTATCATGAGACAGTGGCCTGCTCACCACCAGAATCTACTGGTCCAAAGCTCAAAGCTATAGAACCTGACCAGTATCCAATGTAGTGTAGGTGCAAGGTGAGCACTTTTAATTTGCTAGTTTCCTAAAAAAGTATCCTTGTTTCAGATATTAGGTTTCACATTAATCAGAAAACAAATGCTAAATGAGACTATTTTATAAACCTTTTTAATAAAAAAAATAAAAATAAGAAATTCTAAAATCAAATTTTAATGTATTTACATATATACCATTCTAGTGGGACTACTTGTGGGATTAAAATCTATCAATATGTCTAGCTTTTTCTCATACAAACATGGAATGTTAGATGTGATAATAAATTATAAATATAATTGAATGTGGCATAGAATGAGTAAACTTGGGCCAAAGAGTAAGCAGTCAATAAATACTGCTTGACTGATTTATAGGCAAGGTTGTAATCTTAAACAGATCTAAAAGTTAAAGAAAAAAAGCACATAGTAAAAATATAAGAAAGAAATGCTGATAACTTGTTATTATAAACCCCCTAACTTTTTATTTCTTAGAACAGATGAATCAAAATATAGGTTTGCTTATCACTGAGCTCAATAAACTGAATTTTCTGGTAGGTCACTTAGGAAACAGTGAAGAAATAGAACATTCCTGAAAATTTGTCCATGTTATGTAGTAAATCCTAAGTAAACAACCAAAGTGTTTAACTTAGCACATGAACCATAAGATGTAGATACCTGCATTTTTCCAAATATTTTGACTTCAGAGTTATCCTTTAGAGAATTAAAAGATTTAATAAACATTTTTTTTTTTTTTGCTAGCATATTTTTACTTCCATTTTATTTTCATCTCTCTGGCAGTAAAATTTGGATGTTTCAGTGTTTTCCTTTTGAAATCAAGTTATAATATCCCCATCTAAATGTTTCCTTTTTATCTTCCAAAACTGTAACTGCTGTTTCCCATTATTTTAAGGTCCTTATATGAAGGTAACAGCTAAGTTATGGGATAAATTAATCTAGGATGACTATTATAATATCAAATATCTATTAATACTAACTCTCTAACCATCTTCCACAATGGGAAACATCCCTGTATAATAGTGACCTTCATTGCAATAACCTCATTTTGTTTTTAACTTACAGAAGTTGAGTTAACCCAAAATTATGAGTTTATACTACTAAGTAGGGCAAATTTTGCCATGACAATTTAGCAGAGAATGTATCTGGAGGAACTAAGTCCAGTGGAATTCTAAAATCACTATACTGGCCTTGTTACAGGATGTGAATTTTTACCCTGTTCTCATAATGTTAAACCAAGCAAAGTAACTTACTTCCCACCATGTAGAGACTAATTTAAAGAATCCCTTGTTTTCTTTTGCTAACATTCTACAGATTTAAACAGGGTCCTCTAACCTATGACATAAATTCTCATTTGTTGCATAACTAACCGCATATTCAACTTATGCTCATAGAAGTTTGGGATAATGCCTATAAAAGATTTCAGTGTTATAATCAATTTTTCCCCTACCTTGTCACAGAAGTCATTTTGATAGTTAGAGCAACATATTTTTATAGCAAAAGTGCAAAAACAATTCTTTAAAAAAGCAGAAACTAAATTTACTTTCAGAATCTATGCCACTCATCTGAAATGCAGTTTTCCAGAGAAGAAAATTTTATTTAATCAATACATGGCTTTTATAACTTTGGGGAAACATAGATCTTACTCAAAGCCCTAATGAGTTTCATTGTCTTGACTGAAGAAACACAAGCATATATATGAGTTTAAAATAGAGTTTATATTACTATAAGAAAGATAAACGACTTGAGTAGAATTAAACACCCAGCTGAGAACAATTCCAATCAATGGCAATATCTTGGGTGCAATCAGATATCACAACCTTGGATCATTGTTCAGCCACAAAGTCCTGATTGCCCATTAAGCACAGGAAAGGGGATCGAAATTTCAATCAAGATCTGGAAAATTCTCAAATCCTGGGCAGATTTGTTTTACTTTAAAAATCTTCATTGATTTCACAATTATAACAGATTTAAAAGTAGGAAAAAAATGCCATTATATATAAACCTCTTAAATAAGACCCAATATCAGAAAAAAGTCAAATGTATATTTTATCATGTGACATTAATCTACATTGTTTGTCAAACAAATAAACTGAGGTCTCCCTAAAGACTTAACTACACTTGAAACTGTAATAGAGAAGACAGGTTAAAAACAAAAGGCATGTAGGCATGTACAGAAGGCATGCAATAAACTGGCATGCCTTCTGTACATGCCACATGTACAGAAGGTTTTAGTAAAAAAACATACCACAGAAGTGTTATATTTTGAAATAAATTTATTCTTATATGTAAATACATAACATAGTCATTATTTCTTTAATTGTTAAAAAAAAAGTCTTCATTTGCTGCAATAATAGACTTGATTCAACTTCAGAATCCTGAGCATGCTTTAATTAACTTTTCTTTATCCATGAACATCATAATGTTTTCCATTTTAGCTTTAACAGTCTCTTTATTGGAATGAGGTTATTAACTTCTCTCTCACAAATGCTGCATACATAATAGTCTAAAGGATTTGCATCTGGTGAACTAGGTGGCCAGATTTCCTTTGACCAGAATTCAGGAACATTGACACTAAGAACTTCTTGCACATTTTTGGTGTTATGTGCTGATGCACCACGTTGTTGGAAGGTACAATGATGTCCGTTTGCAACTTGCTTCATCCACGGTACAACTACTTCTCTCAAAATGTCAAGATTAAACATCAGCAGTCACCTTCAAGCCTTGTGGAAACAAATGCAAGTCCATGGTATCTCCTTCATTGCTGACAACACCTAACACCATCACTGTAGCAGGAAATTTCATTTTCATGGCAATTGGGACTTCATTAAGGTTCTCACAGAGCCACCTGTTGTTTCTTTTGGTAACTATTTGGTCCTGCTGGGAGTTCTTTTCATTGGAGAAGAAAAGAAAGTTTTTTCTTTGGGATTTTTCCATTTTGTTAGCAGTATTCTTGCTTTTTCAAAGTGCCTTTCCTTTATCTACTGTGTTATAAACTGGCCTCTTCTGAGAACATACAGTCTGTGTTTGATATCTTCAGAAATAATCTTGTGAACCATTGCATCTGACATCTGCAGTTTTCTTGCTGGGGAGCACATTGACTTTCTTGGATCTTCATGGATGATCTCCTGGATTCTGTGTACAATATCTGGACTTGTGAAATCCTTGTGTACCTTATGAGTTTTCCTTGTTGCTGTCGTGATATCAGGATCAGCATCATACACCTTCTTCATGTTGTCAACTATACGTAAAGGGATGTTTTGAAGTCCCCAATTTCCTTAGCTGTTCTCCCTGCACACAGTCCAGAAATTATGGTTGCTCTAATATTGCATTCCCTCAACATGACAGTTGCTCTCAAATTTAATACTTTATATCTGAAACAATGATGTTAAATCATAACCTTAGAACCATAGTTTTTCAAAATTAACAAGAAGCTCATGAAATAAGGAGAGGCAACGTTATTGCCAATTTATCACACACATGCTGTATCGTACTCTTCATTTTTGTATAGCATGCCTTAACAGATACATTTTTTTGTACCATTCAATATAATACCAGGTTAGGATCTTTAAAAAATTTTTTTGTTTCTTTTATTTTAATAGGATGTAATTATACCAGTGCTCTTTTGAGAGGCATTCCTGAGGAGATAATATTGTTACTAAGGAAGATCTCTTATTTGGCTGTATCTACCTCTTACCTTCACTTTGATGACTACCTTGGCACAGGTATTTAGACATATTTCTGGCAAATCATGTATTACTAAACTTACAAAGAATTTACTTTATATCAAGTAGTAACTTATTTCACAACATTCTAGGTATGATTACACAAGAAAAGTAGCAACTTCTAAATTTTTTATTAAGCTAATTTTTAGATTGACTATTTGAATATGTGCTAGACACTAATTTTCTTTGGTTTTCTCTTAGATAATAATGGAACATTAAAGTAAAGAATTTCCTAAGGCTATTTTTGTTTATTAAATTCATGTGACAAGCTATCTGGCCACAAACACCTTAAATTCGACTGAAATTATCGATACAGTGGTTTTTAGTTCTCAAATTTTAAAAACTGTTACTGCTGCAAGAGAATTTCATACATGAGAATGTATTCAAATTTTTTGTCAGTGAATAACAATAATTAAATACCCTTTAGGATTTCTTTAAAAAGACCTAGCGTCTCCCTTAAAGCTATTAGCATGGGATATATATTGGATTCTCCAATCTCATGCTTACCAAATGAGAACGGGAAGCAGACAGATCTCCTCACACATGAAACAGGAAGATGCCTGCCTGATTTTCTAGTTGATATAGACTGAACACCTGTGATTTCCAAGTTAGTTGATGGAAAGGATGCATCATCTTTTAACTTTTTTCTTGAACTGTAGATGTATATTTAAACTAATAATTGCTTTGCTCAGTTTATTTCCCATCTTCACAATCGCCAGAGAAATTTCTCTAGAATTTAGGACTTCTATACTCTCATAAGCCTTGAGCCTTCTGGAAGGTAGAGAGAGATGCTTGTGGACATTTGGTACTTTAACCAGAAATCCACTGACTTTGAATTTCATCTTGCATTCTACCTAATGTGATAAATATATTAAAAAAAATTATTTAGTCAAGGCACTTAAGAGTTTAGTTTTACTTAATCCTGAAAAAACCTGTGAGGATCTGGTAAGATAAATAAAAGTAAAAAATTATTGTCACTTTGATGGCATTAAGAATATTCTTGATAGCTATATGCTAAATGTTACTGCACTATCATTGGATACTTCTCTCTCCCATACACGCAAAAACACACTAAATCTGAGTTAGTGATTTATCTGCTAGCAGATGTTTAGATGACAATAATTAGCTGTGATGCCTTTAATAACCAGTCCTAACTGCTCCCTTTAGCAAAATATGCCACTGACACTACTACTTGGATTGGAAGTGTATTTTATAGTTAATTTGAGACAGAGCAAATATCTTTTGCACTACTGATGTTGGAACTAGTTATCCTCTCTTTCCACAAGCTTATATTTGAAGATTCTATAGCTTTTGCTGGGTTTGAATTTTTAGTCTTTAATTTGTATGTATTGTCCTGATGAAGGAAGGTATAAGAGGAAATGAATCTAGCCCCTTCCCAAATGTGAACATTTGCAATTGCACGAATCCTGTGGAAATCATTTTGTAAAAATATTACATGACAGCTGATTCCTCCATATAGCTTCTTTTCTAGTCACCGTGCTTTACCATATTCATGTAAATTACTAGAAAATCATCACACATTTTGGAATGTTTTCTTATATTTATTATATAAAGCTTTAGCAAGCAAGCATGTGTCCTTCTTGTAATTTCCTTATGTAAATTTTCTGACAAGTATGTATGTGCCTGTGTGAAAATTTTAAGGCAAATTAAGAGATGGCATACACCTAGCATACCATTATATTGCCCATTTTCTTGGAATATGTTCATTATCTACTTAATGTGTAGGTTAAATTTTGCTAAAAAAGAATCACTGAACATAGAAATGACAGGAATTTAGTTCTAAAATATTAAGTCTTACAATTAAGAATAAATAAAATCTGTTAAAGCTATTGGCATACATTTTTGAAAGAATTGTTTTAGAAACCTTACTTTTTGCAGGAAAACCCTAATAGATTAGAGATAGAAGGGTGGGAAAGTGCTTTCTTCTGGTAAATATTTGCAAATAATATTTGGCACTAAAAATTAAGTCATTGGGTACAGTATAAATAATAATGTGATATATCTTTATGAAATTTCATCTAAGGGAGGCCAAAACAATTTAAGGATTGGATGTATAATTTTGAAACACAGGAGAGGGGAGCTGCCCACCTTCTTTCCATTAGCATTTATATTGAGAACCCAACAGAGTTTAGCTAACAGAAAGGTTGAACACCAATTACAAGTTTGCTGGTTTCAATAGAGTTGCATGAGTACATGTCATGTTGTCTTGGAAACTAGACACTTAGAAAGTATCTATAAACACAATTGTCCTCCATTTAGATTGTGTGAGCATCGATGGACACATTTTTGGATTACAAACTATACAAGCTGTATGTTCAGATTCATATTACTGTGGTAACAGGACAGGTGGTCCATTAAATAAAATGAAAAACAAAGAATGTGATTCAAGAAAGTAGACCCATATCTAAATATAAATGCTTTCTTTTACTTTGATTTTGTTTTTTCTAAAGCCATGAGATAAATACAAATAACAGCCATGTCCATAGACTACATATTCCATAAATTTAACTTATTTTCAGAGAACTTTATACAATTCTTAAATGTTTGATGATTTGGTAAACTACCTGAAAATTCCTTAATATTTATTTGGTCTTGTTCTTGGCTTAATTTAATTGACTCTATAATACTTCTCTTTGAGTCACAATTGATACAAACTTGGTGGCATATTGCTCTCATTCCCCTCCCCACATTCACAGTAGATAAATACAAATTATTAGTGTTTTTTAAGGTAAATGAGTTTTCTTGTTACAAAAAAGAGGATTATTATTACAGTTGTATTAAAATTAATAAAATTTAGATCTGTGGGATTTTTTACTATATTTAACTGTTTGAATATTTTTCCATAACAACTGAATTTATTAACTTTTATGATGAACAAAATTTATGTTCTTTAGACTCTAAATAATAAGAACCATTGTAAAAAACTAGAAGTGAGATTTAAAGTTTCATAAATGCTGTGTTTTTAGGTATTTTGTTAAAAAGTCTTTCTCTCTGACACAAAATAATTAAGACTAAAATGATTTTCAGTTTTAAAAAAGTTTCAAATAAAAGGCTTTTCTGGAACAGTATTTTGCACCAAAAATAGTGGGGTCTTTTTTTCCCTTAGTAGCCCCTTCCTTTTCATATTATTAATTTTTAAACAATTTTTTATATTTCAATTATAGTTGACATACAATATTTATTAGTTTCAGGCATACACCTCAGTGATTAGACATTACATAATTTAACATGTAATCATCCAATAAATCTCTCACCCCTCTGACACCTTACATAGTTATTAGAATGTTATAGACTATATTCCCTATGCTGTATTTTACATCCTCATGACTCTTCTATGACTACCGATTATACTTCTTAATTCCTTCACTTTTCATTCATCTCCCCAACCACCTCCCATCTGGCACTGTCATCTGGATCTCTCTCTGTATTTGTGCATCTATTTCTGTTCTGCTTATTCATTTATATATTTTTAAGATTTAATCATTGGTAGATATGTATTTATTGCCATTTTATTGTTCATATTTCTTTTCTTCTTCTTCTCCCCCTTCCTCCTCCTCCTATTCTTCTTCTGCTTCTTTTTCTTCTTCTTTTCTTGTCCTATTGTTATTATTTTATTTTTATTCTTATTCTTTAGAGGACCCTTTAATAATTCATGTAATACTGATTTGGTGGTGTTTAATTCATTTAGCTTTTTCTTGTCTGGGAAGCTCTTTATTTATTCCCTTGATTCTAAATGATATCTTTGCTGGATAGAATAGTCTTGGCTATAGGTCCTTTTTCATCACTTTGGATCTTTTGTGCCATTCCTTTCTGGTAAACAAAATTTCTGTTGAGAAATCAGCTGGTAGACATATGGGAGCTCTCTTAGGGAACTAATTATTTTTCTCCTGCTACTTCTGAGATTCTTTGTCCTTAATTTTTTTTTTGTATTTTGATTATCATGTGTCTTGGTGTGGGTCTCTTTGGGTTCATCTTATTTGGAACTCTGTACTTCCTGGACTTGTACGTCTATTTTGTTGACCAGGTTAGGAAAGTTTTCCATCATTACCTTTTTCAAATGGGTTTCAATTCCCTGCTCTCTCTCTCTTCTCCTTCCAAAACACCCATGATGCAACTGTCTGTATGCTTAAAGTTGTCCCAGAGGCCCCTTATACTATCCTTATTTTTTAAATTCTTTTTTATTTTTACTGTTTTGATTAGGTAATTTTTGCTTCCTTCTTTCTAAATTGCTCTTTCGATTCTCAGCTTGATCTGCTATACTGTTGATTCTTTGTAAAATATTCTTGATTTCAGTTAGTGTATCCTTCATTTCTGACTGGTTCTTTTTAATGGGCTCCATTTCCTTCTATATGTTGTTTTATGTTGTTCTCTCTAAGTTCATCTACTTTTCCCTTAAGTTCATCGGGCTTTCTTATAACCACTGTTTTGAACTCTGAATCTAGTAGATTGCTTGTCTCCATTTCATATGGTTTGTTTTCTGCCTTTTTTTTTTTTTTTTTTTTTTAATTTGGAACATGTTTCTTTGTCTCCTCATTTGGCAGTCTTTTTGTGTTTGCTTCTATGTATTAGGTAGAGCAGAAGTGTCTCTTGGGTTTAGTAGAGTGGTCTAATATAGTAGGTGTCCGATAGGATTCAATGACACACCTTCCTGTTCACCCAAGCTGGGCACTCCAGATGTACCCTATCATGTGGGCTATGTACAACTTTCTGGTATAGTTGAGCCTTGTTTTCCGTTGCCACATCAATGGGAGGAATTTGTCCTAAGGCTGATTGGTAACAAGAATTGGCTGTGAACACTGTGGAGGATCAGGTGTTTAGGGCCCCACCCCACAGAGCAGAACTTACTTCAGCAGAGTTCTGGTGCCTGCTGAGTCTGCCCCTTGAGTGTGTCACTTGTGGAGGAGGTTGGGTGCTGGTGCTTCAATGTAACCTGAAGCTGTCCACTACACATCTGGCTCTGAAGCCTCTCCAGATGTGCAGGCCAAGGCCAACCATCACCTTTCTTCTGCCCAGGGTCACCCAGCATGAACTATAAAGCAATCGGCATATGGTTGCCACTTTACTGGTCTTGGAGGTGCTTAGGAGAGGAACTATGACTCAAGGCTAGATACTGATAGTACCAACCCTGGCATGACTTAATAAGAGGTATAAAGCACAACAAAGCAAGATGATATTTGTCTGAGAGATTTTAGGGAAAGTCTGAAGCCTGAGCCAAGACAAGCCCTTTGTATTGAGAAGACACTGGAAACAGCTTTATTGGGTCTGCAAGTTGGCTAGGGCAGTGTTCCTGGAAACATCATGGTGGGAAGAACAGTTAATCAGGTTGAAGTTTCAGTTATAGCACCTGCATATTGGCTCTGTGAGGGGAGGGCTCATCAAAGGAACAATAGCTTTTGCCAGCACTTCTGTTTGGGAGAAAACTGCCCCTCTAGCCCTTGCTGGGCAATTTATGTCCTCTCCAAATATTCCTGGCACCTCTCAGGCTGTTGTTTTAGTAATGGAGTTCAGAGAGAGTGAATTTATGTCTGTGCTCAGGCCCTTTAAGTGGAATACCTAGTTCCACCTTCAACCCTCCTACCAGTCTCAGAGTGTCTTCTTGATATTGTTAGTTCTAGGAATTCCATTCAGCTAGATTTCAGGTGGTTCTGAGAGATGGGGTTTTGTTGTTGTTGTTGTTTGTTTGATTTTGCTGTTGTTTTGTTTTTGTAATTTAGTTGTATTTTTGATATGCTTATGGAGGGATGCAAGTACTGCATTTACCTATAACACCATCTTGACTGGATCCTCTATAGCAACTGAATTTAAATACCATACATGCTGCCTATACAATTTTAAATGTAAAAAAGTTAATTAGGACAAAATTCTAAATCATGTATTTTTAGAAAAATAAGTTATTTTATTTGACTTCTTTATTATTTTCATTAGAAGATGCACACATTTCTTATGTGAACATACCTGTTTTAAAATATCTGTATAACTATTTTGTAATTTGTGTATATCATTAAGTAGCTAATTCCATATTAATGGAAATTTAGATTCTTTCAATCTATCCTGTTATTAATTATGTACACTGGGAATGTTAATACATATATTTTTGCTTACGTCAATGTAGCTTCCTTAGGATGCATTTTGAGAAAAGTCTTTGTTTCTCATATAAAACCCTGTTAGAAACAATGATTTTTGACAGTATTCACTAATAATGGTTATATTTTCTCCTACTTGTGTAAAAAATACAATATGGTTATATAAAATTTTATCACATATGTACTAATGCATACAAATGTGAGATACATTTTGAATATTACTTAAATGCATATCACACAAAGATAGTTTTATTTATATAGCTATCCATGAAAATTGCAGTTAATTGTTCAGTTTAAGGTGCTTAGAATTAACAATGAACAATTATAATAAATACATACTATATAATATTAGTTCTTATAAATCAGCTATGATGAAATCCATCAGTCCAAGAGACAAATATTAAGTGGAGAGTCTGTCATTAATTAGAGGATTAAAATTCACTTCTGATTACAAAATTCAGTAGAGAAGTGCTAATGTTCATAGAACACAAATTAGAGTTAGCCCTAAATTTGTAATAGAGGGACAATTGCAAATTACACAAAAAATGTTTAATATGTTATATAACTCACCATTCAAGTATGGCTCAAATAAATCAATTTCAGTAATCTTGCAATGTATATGAGTAGTTCCAAAATAGGTCAAGCCATCAATCATCTCATGGTATTTTGTTGAGATGAACTCAGGTTGTCCCATGACATTTTTTTTTTTTTTCTTTCCTATGTTGTGGTGTTTTTTTCCTTCTCTCAGTGGTTAAGTTCATTGAAAGCAATTTATTCTGTGATTTGTATTACCAAGAATTAGGCATATCAACAAAGGGAGTAGTACAAAACTGATTCATTCATCCTCTGACCCCTGTTCTCTGACCAGAACCAAAACTTCAGTGCATGCTGCTCTATGACCACCTCAACCATATAACCTCATAGCTGAGTAAGCTCATCAGTACCTTGATAACACTAAATTAGGATACTTCTATTCAGCATAGTTGTCCGCTGACACTTCCATATGGAGGTGTCAAAACTCCTAAGTGAATACTTGCTTTTTAATTTATTATTATTGACCTGCTATTGTTATCATTGTTATTTGCTAATGAACCATTTAATATAGGTTTTCTGGTGGGTTCTAGCCATGTACCATTTTTTTTTTCCAAGGCAAAATAGGTATACAGTGTTTCAAGATCATAAATTGTTACTTAACTATTGCAAAATTTTAAAACATTATTTTAAAGGTCTAGGGGCATAGCTGTGGAAGAAGTAACAGGAAGAAACTCTGTTTCTTTAAATCTGTGTGACGATATGAGAACACATTTTTGTTTATATATAAATATATATGTAGGAAGCGTAACAATAGCAGTTTGCCCTACAGCATCATTTAACACAGCAAACAACAGCCAAACCACCAAGATTCAATTGCTTCCAAATATGGTTGATGATCATTAATGTTGTCTGCCACAGCTGCCTCTGTTCCCTTATATGCTTTTCTCTCAGAATGATTAGCCACCTAGAGCCTCAATATAAATGGTGTCATTAAGACTCACTCATGGAAGCCCTGGCTGGTGGTTCAGTGGATAAGGTGCAGACCTGTGAACCCAAAGGTCACTGGTTCCATTCCCAAACAGGGCACATACCCAGGTTGCAAGCCAAGTCTCCAGCCAGGTCCTTAGCTGGAGGCAGGTGAAAGACAACCACACACTGATGTCCCTCTCCCTCTCTGCCTCTCTTCCTTCCCTTCTCTCTGAAAATAATAAATAAAATCTTCAAAAACAAAAGACTCAATCATGGGTTTCCAGAGGTCTAAGCTATATGGGTCTCATTTACTATTAGAATACATTAAAAAAAAAAAAAAAAAGAAAGAAAGGCAAGAACATGTTTGTTTAAATGAAAGACAAAAGAAAAATGGAAAAGAAATATTTGATGCAAAAGAAATACCTGAATGTATAAGGTATGTAGAAAGTTTAAAGATAAACTTTTCTATTTAACCTAGTAAAGATTCAGATTATACAGATTGACAATCTGTTCAAAAATAAATGTATCTGCCCTGGCTGGTAGCACAGTGGATAAGTTGCCGGCCTGCGAACCCAAAGGTTGCAGGTTTGATTCCCCAGCCAGGGCACATAACCAGATTGCAAACCAGGTCTCCAGTCAGGTCTGTGTCTGGAAACAGGTGAAACGCAACCATACATTAATGTCTCTCTCCCTTCCCCTCTTTCTAAAAATAATGAAATAAAATCTTTAAAAAAATAAAATAAAAATAAATAAATGGATCAATTCCTGGTAGGTTCATAATTGTTAGGTAACTCTCCACAAATGCAAGATTCTTTATGACTTTGCTATCTCAAGCCTTAAAAGATAATATAAGAGCAATTTTAATTTTTAAAAATTTATAATTTAAGAACAGAACGACTCAAGTATTTACACTAATTACAAGATACTTTGGAGGAAAAAAATGAGCCATTATTATATTATATTAATTATACTATATTATATTAATCACATTATATTATTCATATTATATTGTGTTATTACATTAATTATATATAAAATAAATATATAAAAATAGTCACATAAATTATGTCCCTCCTTAACTCAGAAACAGTCAAGTCAATGAATTATTTAATATTAAAAAAATTAAGTGTACTTATACTTAGAAATTATACTAGAAAATATTTTTTGAATATGAATGAAACCTGCTTATTACTCAGTCTTAGGAGTGAATATTCAGAGCACCTGCATATCCTTCAGTCTCTACATGTTTAGCTCTTGAATTGAATTAAATAATATTGTTCTAATTTCATCTGTGTTAATTACTACACCATATATTACTATGTTTTTTTTTTTTTTTCTTTAAATTAACCTTTCGGCCCTCACTGCATAGCTCAGTTGGTTCAAGCATTGCCCTGTACATGAAGCAGGTTTAATTCTTGGTCAGAGCATATACATAAGTTATGAGTTTGATCCCTGGTTGGGCATGTATGAGAGGCAACCCACTGATGTTTCTCTCTCTCATTGATGTTTCTCTCGCTTTCTCTTCCCCTTCTGCTCTCTAAAATCAATAAACATATCCTCAGGTGAGGATTAAAACTTTTTAAAATAACCTTTTTGTTTTGTACCCCTTTGAAGTATGAAGTTTGGTAGTTTTGGCAAATGTATATACTATGCAACCAATATCATCAGAGTCATTCTATTCATTCCCCAGCCCATCATTGCCTCCAAGAACATCAGTTTATGCCACTAAACATTATTGCTTTTTCTAGAATTTTATGTAAAATAAATCACACAATATATGATATCTCATATAAAATATTTTTCATAGGAAAATGCTCTTGAGATTATTTCTTGTTTTAGGCTATATGAGTGGTAATGCTGAGTAGTATTCCTTTGCAGGGATATAGTATAATTAATTATTCATTCACTTGTTGAGAAACATTTGGATTTTTAAAATTTTGCCTCTTAGTTTTAGGGTGGCTTCCAGTTTCAAATATGGTGCTCTACGGATTCACACACAAATTATCTGTGTGGATATGTATGTTTATATCCCTTGCATAAATACCTAGGGGTGGAATAGCTGGGTCACATGAGAAAATTATGTGCCATATACAAGAAACTGTCAAATCAATTCCCAGTATTATCAAGTTATTTTCCAAAGTGTGTGTATTATCTTTTATATCCACACACACACACAAAAGTGAAAGTTACTATTGTTCCATATGATCAGCGATCAAATTGTTTTTATAATTTAGCAATTTTAGTGACCATGTAGTGGTATCTTATTATCACTTTATTTGCATTTCACTGATAGCTTTTGATGTTTGTTATCAGTTGACATATTCATTGCCATATGCTCATGTAATTTTGTGAGGTACTTATTAAAATATTTTGTCCATTACTTATCTTTATAACTAAGTTGAAATATTTGTTTATAATATCATATCATTTTATGTATGTTTTGTGGATATTTTATACCAACATGGGCTTTGCTTTTTATTATAATAATGTTTATTGAAGAAAAGAAGGCTTTAGTTTGATAAAATTCAATTTATCACTTTTTATAGCATGTTATTTTTCCCTGAGAAACCACTGCCTATTTCAAGGTTTGTAAAGATTGTCTTCATATTTTTATCTACAAGTTTTAAAATTTATTTATTACTTTTAGTATATGATCCATTTTGAATAAAATTTTGTTGGCATGAGGTAAAGTCAAACTTATTTTTCATATTTATATGTAATTTCATAGCACCATTTATTTAAAAGAAACTTATTTCACCATTTGTTTAAAAGACATGCATTACATGGATTTCACAATTTTGTATATGTAAAATCATTTCTTGATTCTGTTACATTTAATTGAGCTATATGATTATCTTTGTCCTAGTACCACACTGTCTTTATTACTAAAGCTTTATTATGTCTTGATGTCATATACTAAAACTTTCCAAATGTTTATCTTTCATTCAACATTGTTTTTCTACTTCCTTTGTAAGTTAATTTTTACACATGAAACTTTAAAATAAAAAGGCTTCTGGGATTTTGATTTTGACTTTAGAGAATCTATAAGTTAAATTGAGAATTAAAATCTTAATTTTTCTTGTCTATGAATGTGATACATATCTTATTTATTTAGGTTTTCTACAATTTTCTCATCCATGATACAAAACTTTCAGATGCAAAGGCTTTCACTTACATTATTTTATTCCTAATATTTTACACACCATTTATATTGCATGTTTAAATTATATTTTACAATTGTTCGTTGTTGGTATATAAATATTCAATTCATTTTTGTATTTTGCCCTTTGCCCTTTGCTATGTTTATTAGTTCTAGTGATTTGGGGGAATTTTTTTTTAAGATCTTATTTATTATTTTAGAGAGAAGGGAAGGGAGAGAGGCAAAGAGGGAGAGAAACATCCGTATAGTTGCCTTTCACCTGCCTCCAGCTACAGACCTGGCTGGAGACCTGGCTTGCAACCTGGTTATGTGCCCTGACTGGGAATCGAACCAGCGACCTTTGGGTTTGCAGGCTGGCACCTTATACACTGTGCCACCAGCCAGGGCTGGGGGGGAAATTTCAAAGACTTTCTATGTATGCAATCATGTCATCTGTGATTAAAAGTACTTCACTTCTAAAATTTATGCCTTGTTTTTGCTTTTATTGCTTTATTGCATTGAACTCATCTTCAGGTACCTGGTATGATTTTTCTTTGACTCTTCTATGGTTCTATGCTATGCTCATTCTAACCACTTGTTGCTTTTTTATTTACAATGTGTACTTTTAACTTTCAATTTAATAAAAAATTGACTCTTGTACCCATTACTTCTGTATTGCTACAATAGCCCACTAATTAGACATCATTTCAGTGGGATTCTTCACTGAAGCACTGAAGGTTCCAATGGACTCACCATTTCACTGATTGTTACTGAAACATCTCCTAATCCTGTGTCAATTCTGAGAACTTTCAGTTTTTTGCACTAGGGTGAAATTTTGTTAAGCTTCATAGAATTTATATAGATTAATTGCCAGTCACAAAATCAAGACTAGTTTTATTACCTTACTGGCACTGTGTCTTTTTTTTTTTTTTTCCTCATTGTTGTTCTATTACAGTTGTCATTTTTTCTCCTTTGCTCCCCTGCACAGCCCTCCAGCCTTTCTCCCACAGTCAATTCCCACCCTGTTGTCTATGTCCATGGGTAGTCTATACTAGTTCCTTGACTAAACCCTTCCCTTTCTTTTCCTCTTTCTCCCATTCCCTCTTCCCTCTAGTCACTGTCAGTCTGTTCCTTGCTTCCATGTCTCTTGTTCTAGTTTGATTATTCATTTGCATTTGTTTATTAGGGCTCCTGTATTACAAGGATGTCAAACTCCTTTTCACCAGGGGTCACATCAGTCTTGTGGTTGCCTTCGAAGGGCCTCATGTAATTGTAGGACTGTGTAATGTAACTACTCCTTAACAGTTAAGCAAGCCAGGTAGAAACAAGGTGTCCCCTGATAAAACAAGGTGGAGCCACAGGCTTTGTGTTTGCCACTGGTGCTATAATGGGTTGTATTTGTCTTTCACTGCCTGGCTTATTTCACTAATCTCTCCAGTTCCATCCATGCTGCAGCAAAAGGTAGGAGTTCTTTCTTTCTGTTGCATAGTATTCCATTGTGTAACACTGTTTCTTGATGCAACATCCTCTGCCCTAATACTCTATGAAAATTCCAAACACCTTAGCCCTTTGATTTCTGGTAACTGTCTTCTCAAGTCAGTGTCAAAGCTGCTCACTGTTGGGTTCCACCTCCATGTAACATAATCTGGAAAGTGTGTTCAGGCATAGAGCCTCGATTGCAGAATTCCCCAGCTTAGTTTTTGTTTCCCAGGCATCGCAGTCCTGTGCCATCTATTGTCCACTGTCCAAAGACAGTTAGCTTATGTTCTTCTTTTCCTTATCCTTCTCATTGTTTTTAATGTAGTGATATTCCAGTCCCCACTGTTTCAATATTCTCAGAGCCTAAGAGCTGCTAGCTATTACTTATTTTATTTTTAATAGAAGGAAACATTTTAACTTTCTGTGATTTAGTTTCCTTATGTTCAGAGTTTGGATAATAATATATAGCTTTAAAAATGTTATATGTATGACAAGATGTCAACAGTTACAAAACTCCCAACTTTTATTGTTTTGTTTTCCCAGAAATGTGAGCTTTTCTCCAAACTGCCAGACATCATAGGAGAGATACATAAGGACCAATCATGACACTAAGTGTATAGGTTTACCTGAATCATATGCAGACAGTGCTTCATTAGGCTATCAGTGGTAGTCATCCACCTGATGTGCCAGTTTGCCTCAGCCTCCGCAAGCAGATGCCCCATCCATTATCACTAAGACATTTATTCTCATAACGCTTTGTGCACCTCAGTCTCACCAATCCTCCTTTTGCCTTAAATGTTGTCACTGGAACCTGAATTTACCACATTTTCAATTTTTCTCAATGTCTCCTTTGAAAATTTCTCCCACCTGGTATTACTAGACCCCTGGATATTTTCAGAGATTGTTTTCTAGCCTGCAGACTTCTCCTCTGGAAGCTGCTGCTTTTTTGTTTGTTTAGCATCTCTACTTGTGTTAGTTGTGAAAACTGTATGAAATATCCTTCCTGTCTGCCATCTCTACTATCCAACCATTTCTTTCTTCTTAATATACCCTATTCTCTTTTAAAATCATGCTATCTGGTTAGTTCATCCACATGTTGTCTGTTTAAAACAGGTTTTCTTCCTGCTATCACCTACCAAACTCCTGGTTACTCTTCATAATTATGTAAAATTTTAGCTCAACTCTATTCTAGCCCACTAACTTAAAATGTGAATTATTAATATAACTACTCTTTCAGTGCAAACAATTATCTCCATAGAACTAACTAACATCTTTATTCTTATTGAATTGATTTGCCTTCCTCATTCTCGTTATTTCCTTCTTAGTTGTGGGGACACTACATTTTATGGTTTCCCTAATACTCTCTTTTCTGGTTCATCCTTCATTTGTGAAGTTAAATATTCCCAGAGTTCTCTTTATTTCCTTTACTCTCTGTTGAGTTTACCCAGTCTTCCTAATTTACATACTATTTATAAACTTCTTCCCACTTATCTTTCTAGTTTCATTATCTCTCCGAAACTTAAATTTCATTTAATAAGTTACTGAATAAAAATTTAGATGTCTAATAGGCATCTAATTTAATAAAACCAAAATAGGGTTCTTAATTTTCAATATTCTGGCACAAATTTGTATTCTCCAATCTTTCTCACCTACATTTATTTGTAATATTAGTTACCCAGTTGTTAAAACCAAAGATAGAAGTGCTATTCTTCTTATTTTTCTCGTTATTATCCACATCCAATTATTCAAAAATGATGTTTAACTTACATTTCTATTTTGTCCTATCACTAGTGATATAATCTTGTAATCTGAGCTACTGGGACTATCAAGTTAGTTTCTTTACCTCTAACCAGAGAGATCCTCCTTACACTCTATGGTGAATATTTTACTATAGATACATTGACATCATTTCTTCTAGAATGACCCAGTTTTTCCCCATATTTGAATTTCTGCACTTGCTTTGCCTCGACTTGAGGCACACTTTGCCTGACTAGATATAGTAACTACATTCATAGTAATTTTAATGTATTGGCTGCATTTGATTCAAAACAGTTATAATCTAATTTTGTTATTCATTTCACATTATTCACATTGCTTGTAAGTTCCTCAAAGGAATGATACTTTGTCTTTCATGCTTCCCAAAGCATTTTCAGAATTTAGAAGATTGCTTATAGCCAAATATTTAATATTCATTGAACAAATGAATAAAAAATAAATATCAAGGAGGACAACACTTTTCTAAATTGCCTAGTAGAGTTTCTCAATAATTAATATTATATCCGCTCTGGAATATGTTTAAATACTTGTGTAGCTTCCCACTTCTAATTTTGCTCATCCTATCAAAAAAGTCTGTATCTTAGGCTTAATTTTTTTTTTAAAGATCTTATTTATTATTTTTAGAGAGAGGGGAAAGAATAGAGGCAGAGAGGAAGAGAGACATCAATGTATGGTTGCCTTTCACCTGCCTCCAACTACAGACCAGGCTGGACACCTGGCTTGCAACCTGGTTATGTGTCCTGGATGGGTAATCAAACCAGTGAGCGTTGGGTTCTCAGGCCAGCTGATTATTATTATTTTTTAATTAGGTAGACACTCCATATATTTTTCCTAGACTTGTGTAAAATTGGAACTTCTCTGAACCCCAGCTAATGGCTATTTTGAGATATCCAACTTTTAGAAGGCTTACCTCTCTGGTTCTACATATTGCTGTCAATACTTTGTCTCCATCTGGAAATTTTTCTCCATGGATAACTCTTCCATTATTGACAACTTCGACTTCTGAATTAATCACTTGGCATAACCCTCCTAAATTAGACCACCTAGTATGATCACCAAAATCAGAAACTTGACAGTATCCTTTTGGTACTTGACTGTGAATTTCTGACTGCCTTTGCCAAGTCTTTGATTATGTATGTGCATTAATTATCTGTGCCCATCTTGATACTTTTATCCTTCATCTGTCACCAGTCACATGTTTCAAAGTCTTAGCTTGCTTTTTGTGCTTTAAATCACCATAATTATGAGTCAGCACATATTTATATTGACACTGTTTATAAAAAATATTTTAAATAGCATATTTTTACACATAAAACATCTGGGTAAGAATTGGTTTTAGTACAAAATGAATAAACAGCCATCTACATAAGGTGGGTAGAAAAATCCTTCTACTTCAAAGGCATTTTTCTGTTGGTTTTTGTAATGTTCAAAGTATTTATATGAGTTGTTTTTTTTTTTTTTTAATCAAAAAGTAAGACTAGCATGATAAAATGTAAAAGTGCCACTGGAGATGGTTAAGTAGTAAACCACCTCCAGCCATTAATCCTGATGCTTGAAGAAAAATGAGACCTAATGGTTTCTCAGAAGTATGTGGCATTCCTAATAAGTTGAACAACCAAAAAAAGAAAAAAACCTTAATTCTAGTTCCAATTGACCTACATTCTTTTCATTCACTTTTATGAGCAGAAAAATATGAATAATGGACCACCATCCACATTACATATCTAGAATTGACAATAGATATCCATTCTATTGTTCTGGCTTGAATTAAATCCTTATTATTGCAAACATTTAACAAATTATTTTGTTTGTTTCTTAATTTTAAATGTATTTTAATATAATAATAACTCTAAAATTTTTCTTTTTTAAAGACACAAGCAGTTTCCCTTATGCATTTCAGATTCCAATATACCAGCTGGTGCTGTCATCTGTTACGAGATTCTGGCAATAGGCCTTGGACAAAACAGTTTTTTCATGACTTTTTCTTTTATTAGTCACAACAAAGTGAACTTATAACAGTGCACTAGAGGAAAAGTGAAGAAACACTTGAAACAAACCCAAGCAATTAAAACTAAGGAGAGGTTAAAGTTTCAAGGGAAAACTGTAGTGTTTTCTAAAAGCACCAGGTGAAATCATGTTTACCTCTCAAAGTTACTTAACAATAATATTATTATTGAGTTACATTGTCATAATATGAAGGGTGTGTTTATGTGTATGCATGTGATTTAAAAATTAATTGCTATTAAAAATTCATATTGGCTCTATAGTCTGTAGATCCAAAGCAGGTATCTGTAAGGACCCATAAAGTAACAAGTTCTCCTTGGGTATATTAAATTTTCTGTTCATTTTTTGATGTTATAATTAGAATACATTATTATTTGATACTTTTGGGCCATTTTCTATTGCTTCTTTTGTCACCTGCCAATATTGGCAAGTTGATAATTGCTTATATAATTTTATTTTTCCAATTTTTTGAATTCTTAGATACTTAAGGATTTTAAAACAATAAATGTTCTTGAAAAGTAGAATTTTCTAGGAGATTTTTAAATTTTCATTCAAACTATCAGAAATATGATGTTGCACATTTAATAATCATATTTTTACAAGTTTTGATACTACCTTCAACTGGAGTTTAACTGAGAGATCATTATAAGAAGAATTTGGCAAGATTGAATTTGACTTAAATATTAGTCAAATAAATTTATTTCTAGAAAAATAATTTTTGCTTAAAAATCCCTGTTTGAATTAGTTATTAGTCATATCATTTTAGTTGTTAATTTCATATTTTTAAGAACAAATTCACAGATTATGATCAGGGCTGTTTTATATTAAAAAATCAATAAATAAACAATTTTTAATTTAGTTTTTTATTCTGATATAGATTGATTACTAGTATAGATTTATTATTTTTAAAGATTTTATTTATTATTTTTAGAGAGAAAGGCAATGAGGGAGGTAGAGAGGGAGAGAAACATCAAAGTATGGTTGCCTTTCACTTGCCTTCAGCTAAGGACCTGGCTGGAGACCTGTCTTGCAACTTGATTATGTGCCCTGACTAGGGAATCAAACCAGTGACCTTTGGGTTCGCGGGCCAGCACCTATCCACTGAGCCACCAGCTAGGGTTAGTATAAATTTTAATTTGTCTAAATATTATAATATGTGTCTGTATCAGTGATATTCTTTTAATGTCAATGACTTTAACAATGTATGTGTATAGTCTATGAAATGTGCCATTTCTATGTTTCACAATTCTGTCTTCACAGATTAATCCAAGTTCTTATTTCTCCACTACTTCCTGGATATCTTATATTATATAGATCTAAGTACTATAATAAGTTTAGCCCATAATTAATAACATACTTTCATCAAGTATATATGACATACTGAATGAAAAGCATTTTCTTATTTTAACTATTTGATTTTTCATAAGTGATTATAGACTTTTGGGGGGGTAGGGAAAGTAATATTTATATATAAGTTGTTATTTAATTTTAAATTAATTGCAAAAATCTTTAAAATAAAAGTCACAAGAATTAAAATTCTAAATTAAACAAAGGAGCTATTATGGCACATTTCACATGGAAACCTAAGTATTCAGGAAAGGATGAATCTATCATGGCAAAAGTTAGTGGTGGGGGCATGCTCACTTTCTATCTTCCACTTCTAGTTCTGTCTGTTCCTTCCTCCTTTACTAAGGATTGGTGACTTAAGGCCACCAAGTGAAGCTGACTGCCAGCACTCCCAGATTCACATTATTCCAACTTATAAACCAAGAAAGAAAAATAAATTCTTTATTTCCTCTTCTATCCATTTATCAATTCAAAAATAGTTTTTGTTTTGTTTTGTTTGGTTTGGTTTGGTTTACTTGATTTTTGTGTGGACTAGAAGGTATGTCCACTTCTAGAGGGGAGAAAAAATCAGCAGATTTTATTCCTTGTTTTAATTTGTATATGTGAAGAAGAAAGAGTAATGGCCTGGTGCAACTTCCATGTCTATAACTGATTTTAAAACCATCAATTTGCTTACAAACTCATTTGCAGTTAATGAAATAATTCAAGTAATACATTAAGAACAATAATACCTAATACTACAGTATTAGGGATGTTTACTCTGTTTTATGTGCACTGCTTTATGAAACCTTTGCAACAACTTTATAAAGTAAACAGTATCGTTAGACTCCTTTAAGTGTTGAAGAATCTGAGTCCCAGGAAATTTAAGTAACTTGTCAAACTTCAAATACTATATAAAGTAAATGGTAAGGACAGGGTTTAAACTAGACAGTTCAGCTCTTGAAATCACATTTTAAACATTTTAAATTTGTTGCTTTTTATCCCATTAGTTTTTTAAATCTAAATCATTTTTCAAGAAGAATAGTTTTCATTGTTACTGCAGCTAGCTTGGTCTAATAACCAACCTGCTATTATTACACATTGAAAGAATTTAATAAATAATATGGAATTGTCTTCTGGTTTTTGAAAAAGCACAATACACATAGAAAATATTTTTGCCCATGTGTTATATAAATATCAAACAGAAATGGTAACATTACCAGCATAAATCAAGAGACTCTGGAAAGGGCTAGGTAACTTTTGTTTTTAAGGTATCATTATATTTCTGTTTATCATATACTTCATGTAATGAAATGTTTATGTACCTGATGGTCCCTGAATTCTTTAGATTTTTGGCATTAGCTTTTATTTTATCCAAATTAAGTGACTCAAGATGCTGTCTCAGTATAATTTTGGGGAGTTAATTATTCTTGCATTTCTAAAAATAAGTAAAATAATCACTAATTTTCCAGTGGTGTTTGTCTCACCTTGCCCCTAACTTCTCTTTACATCACTTTGGCCATTTCATAAGTGGCATGGTCACTTAAAATTTGAAACATCAAGGGATATCTATAGTCATATTTTCTAAATATGACTATACATATAGAAATAGTACTAAAACAGCATAGTTTGATTATATAACAAAACTTTTATTTAAAGCTTATGACTAATTACTGGAATTACCACACTAAATAAGGAAACTTAAAATACAATATCCTTCATCATCACTTTATAAGAATGTCATACTGATCATTTGCACACCCACTAAATTGCTGAAATCGGTTTCTGCAAGAATTCTCCAAAATCCTTGTTCTCTTGATTCCCCTAGGGGATACATAAACATTTAATTATACAAACCTTGTGTTCACCAGTTTTCCCTAGCAGATCAGACTGTGGCTTTACCTTACAAAGATAAAAGGTTTAATCACTTATTTTTCTCAAGCAAAAACATCTAGAAAAAGGAGCTGTGTGTAGCATCTACATTCAGAAGATACTGACATAGTGTTTTTAAGTGTTCATTGAGGTATGATGGACATAATCAACTGTATTTACTTTTAATATATTAAAAATAAATGTTTTCAAAAATAGTCAAAATGCTAAATAAAAGGAGATAAAGATATTAGTATGTGTATCTGATAATATTGTTTAACATAAATATCAGGTGTCACTGATATGTTCAACATTTTATTTTTATTTAAAATAATATTCTAAAAGAACCACACACTTTAGGAGCATATGATCATATATTACTGGCTCTTTATGTATACCTGTTTAAATTTGGCAAAGATAAATGTTATTATAAAAAAATGTTTATAACTTTAACATGAAGTTAATATAATACTTAATAAATAAATTTTATATTTCTCATTGTGTTACATAATTATAGAGGAATTTGTATTATACTGGAGTGCCTCATAGAGTCCTATCACAATAAAATTGACTCAAATGACCTTTGTCAAAATGTTGACTGCCTGAATTTATTTTTGAGATAGAGCAAAGTTGTTTTGTTTTGATTTGCTTTATGAAAAGATATATTTCTACATTTGTAAAACTTTAATTACAATGAAAAATTTTCTAAGCAGACTTCTTGGAGTTAAGAACAACCCTCATGCACATAAAGGCTGTCAAATCATTGCTTTACTAAGTGCTGCAGAGACTTGATAATGGCATATTGTTTCAGAGGGGACAAGAGCATACATATTCTCTCTTAATAGAAAAAAAGCCTAATATTAATCCCCAGTATTATTGTATTTTAAAAGTACCCAAATTTAAATTTAAACTTTAAGGATGTTAAAATGTTTATGTTTTGAAGTTTTTCAAATAAACAATTTTTCTAATATTAAAATATCAGTTCAATTAGTGGGTGTAGGAAAAAAATAAGTATTATGGAATAAAGAACTTTTAACATTGCATTTTATTTCAGGAGTGCCTCTTTTAAAATAATTTAAGGGCTATTTTGTCATGCCATTTTAAATTACATCAAGGCTGTGCTACTTTACAAAGATTTATGTTAAAACACAAACATGATATAGAAATTTAAAAAATCAAGTGTTGATACTAGCCAAAACAAGCTATAGATTTGATACAATTCCAATTAAAATACCAATGACATATTTCACAGATCGAGAGCAAATATTCCAAAAATGTATATAGAACCAAAAAAGACCATGAATACTCTCAGTAATCTTGAGAAAGAAGAACAAATTTGGGAGTATCTCAATATCTGATATCAAGCTATATTAAAAGGCCATTTTAATCAAAACAGCTTGATACTGACATAAGAATAGGCATTTAGGTCAATGGAAAAGGACAGAGAGCCCCAAAATAAGCCAACTCCTTTGTGTTAATATTTGACAAAAGAGGCAAGAGCATGCAATGGACCAAAGACAGTCTCTTTAATAAATGATGTTGGAAAAATTAGACAGGTACATTCAAAAATATAAAACTAGACCACCATCTTACACTATACACAGAATAAACTCAAAATTAATAAAGGACTTAAATGTAAATTGCAAAACCATAAAAATATTAGAAGAAAACATGGGCAGTAAAATCTCACATCCTTTGTTTACACCCATGTAGTGTACATTGTGCAGATGTACCACAGGTTTTTTAATTCACTCACCTATTGAATGAAGTCTTACCTTTTGCAACAGCATGGATGTACCTGGATATTATTACGCTAAGTGAATTAAGCTAGCCAGAGAAAGACAAATACCATATGATCTCACTTATATCTGGACTCTAATGAATAAAACAAACTGATGAATACAAACAAAACAGAGACATAGATACAAGGTATAGATTGACAGCTGTCAAAGAGGATGAGGGGGCTGGATGAAAGAAGGTGAAGAGGTTAGTCAAAGAACATACATGCTTGACACATGAGAACAGACCACAGTGTGGTGATGTCCAAAGGGAAGGGAGCAGGAGCTGGATGGATGGAGGTGGGCAAAGAAGGAAAATATGGGGACATCTGTATTACTGTCAATTATGAAAATAAAGTTAATTTTTTACATAAAGTATTAAATAAAAAATAAAATGTTGAAAATGTCTAGCTTTTCACTTTGTTTTTTTCCCCAGTTTTGAGATATAATTATTATATAACATCATATAGGTTTAAGGTATGCAACATATTTTTGTGATATAATGATATACTGCAGAATGATTACCAAATAAGTTTAGTTAGTATCTATTACCTCACATAGTGTTTTTTATTATGAGAAATTTTTACTCCCTTAGTAACTTTTAAATATATCATGCAGTATCATTAATTACAGCCATTATGTTGTACATTACATCTTCTAAACTTATTTAGCATATTACTGGAATATTGTGCTTTTTTAATTTTTAAATATGGAACACTTCACAAATTTTCATGTCATCCTTGTGCAGGGGCCATGCCAATCTTCTCTGTATCATTCCAATTTTTGTGTATTACCAAACTGAGCACATGTGCTTTTTTTAATTTTAACCTAATTTTTTTTTACTTTAATTTTATTGTTGTTGTATTACATTTATCCTATTTTCCCCCTCTGCTCTCCCCTGCCCCACCTTCCCCATTCCCCCTCCCACAGTCAGTACCACATGTCTTTGCCCATGGTCATCCATGCTTGCTCCTTGACTAAACCTTTGTCTGAGGTATCATTGGCAAATATATTTTCCCATACAGTTGGTTCCCTTTTAATTTTGTTGATGTTTTCTTTAGCTGATCAGAAAATTTTCAGTTTGATATAGTCCCATTTATTTATTTGTTCCTTTATTTATTTTGCCCTTGGAGAAGCATTAGTGAAAATATTGTTGCGTGGGATATCTGAAATTTTACTGCCTACATTTTCCTCTAGGACTTTTATGGTGTCACAGCTTATGTTTAAGTCCTTTATCCATCTTGAGTTTATTCTGGTGTATGGTGTAAATTGGTGGTCTAGTTTTTTTGCATGTCCCTGTCCAATTCTCCCAAAACCATTTGTTGAAGAGGCTATTTTCACTCCATTTTACATTCCTTCCCCCTTTGTCAAATATCAATTGAGCCTGGGTTTATTTCTGGGCTCTCTATTCTGTTTCATTGATCTATATGTCTATTCTTATGCCAGTACCAGACTGTTTTGATTACAGTGGCCTTGCAGTATAGTTTGATATCTGGTATTGGGATTCCTTCTATTTTGTTCTTCTTTCTCAATATTGCTGTGGCTATTTGTGGTTATTTTTGGTTCCATGTAAATGTTTAAAGTATTTTTTCTATATCTGTGAAGTATGCCATTGGTATTTTAATTGGGATTATATTGAATCTATAGATTGCTTTGGGTAGTATGGACATTTTAATAATGTTCATTCTTCCCATCCATGAACATGGTATATGCTTCCACATATTTGTCTCTTCCTTAATTTTTTTTTTTTTTTCAGTGTTCTGAGTACAGGTAGTTTTCTGAGTACAGGTCTTTTACCTCTTTGGTTAAGTTTATTCCTAAGTACTTTATTTTTCTTGTTGCTACAGCGAATGGGATTTATTTTCCAGCTTCTATCTCTGATATTTCATTATTGATATACAAAAATGCTTTTGATTTCTGAATATTGACTTTATATCTAACTATTTTGCTAACTTTGCTTATTAGGTTGAGTAGGTTTTTGGTGGAGTCTATTGGGTTTTTTATATACACTATCATATTATCTGCAAATAATGACAGTTTGACTTCCTCCTTTCCAATTTGGATACATTTGATTCCTTTTTCTTCTCTGAGAGCTATGGCTAGAACTTTCAAGATGATGTTGAACACAAGTGGAGAAAGTGGACAGCCTTGTCTTGTTCCTGATCTTAGGGTGAAAACTTTTGGTTTTTGCCCATTGAGTATGATGTTGGATTTAGGTTTCTCATGTATAGCCTTTATGATGTTGAGGTATGCTCCCTCTATTCCCATTTTGCTGAGTGTTTTTTATCATAAATGGTTGCTGTACTTTATCAAATGCTTTTTCAGCATCTATTGATATGATCATATGGTTTTTATCTTTCATTTTATTGATGTGGTGTACTACAATAACTTCTACCTAACATCAAGTTAATAAACTCTATGTAGCATCTGTTTTTTAATGATATGTTATATAATAAAAGGTATATTCTTTGTATCTAAAATAATTTATGTTTTTGGGAACTTAAAAAATTAGCAATTACATATGCATGTGTGTATATGTGCCTGCGTAGACTATTGATGAATATTTTAAGCAAACTTAAAATACTTTATTTATTCTGATAGAAACTGTAGCAAAATGTACATACTACATTATAATTAAATCTTTTAATATTTAATCATTTTAAAGAATTAAATCCTAGAAAACATGATATATATAAAGTTATATTTTGAAAGACAAATATAATTTATAAAATATAAACTAATGATTCTTTTGTATGTTTGCTTATTTCTTGGCTTTGTAGAAAAGTAACCAAAAAGTTAAGAAAAAAAGAAGAAGTAAATTAAGGCAGATAGAAAAGATATATTAAGGCAATAATTATACCTAATAATTCTTTAATATACATATTTAATATTTGACATATGTTATATATCAAACATTTTAAACACTGTTATATTATATGTATATTCCATTCTAGGAAAATCAGTAGTTTTTAACAAACATAAAAATGTTATTCTTAGAGAGCTCTCAGAATAAATAATAAGCAATAAATAACTTAGATACTAATGTTTTACTTAAAGTAGGGATATGCTCCTAATTTAATAAATACTTGATTTAGTTATGGTAAGTATTTAAATTTTAGGGTTAGTGTTTTAAATAGTGTTTCCACTACATTAGAAAAGTAAATATAACAATTGTTTCTAATTAACTTAGTAACTTTTTTGTTAGAAATTTTCTTTCTTCTATTATAAAATATCAGGCATCTAAGTCTGATTAGACCTATGCTTTTTACTCTGTAGAAGTCATAGCCTTGCCTAAAAGGGTATGTAAAATTAAGGTGGTATACAGATTACATTTCCAGTGGCATGAAAGAGTAATAATTCAGATGTTTCATTAGGGAGTAAAAACAAACCCTTCTGAAGACTTTTGTGGTTCCAAGTAGCCAAATAAATCAGGATTGGGTATTTACTAAACTGAGTTATATGTACATCATAGAATAAATCTGCAATGTTAGCTACAGTAATGAGTATACTCAAACAACACCAATATTTCATTTGCTAATAGTAATGTGTTGTAATGTGTTTGCAGAATCATTGAGGCAAGGAATTCAGACATGTAGTCTTATTTTGTAGAGCAGCATACACTGATTATACTAGCAAATTGTGTATCATCTCTTGCTGAGCTTATAAATCTATGTAAAAAAATTGAAGACCAGATTTTGATATTATTGAAATTAAGAGAGTGACAAACTACATAGCCTACATATAATACTTGAGAAATAAAATCTGTTTTCTTTACCCAAAATGGAAGTAAAATATATTTTTCTTTTCCACTTTATTACATTATGGATCTTAGTTTAAAAACACAATTTTAAATAATATGTGTTTGAAATTAATATACCTTTAGGAAAGTTAAGAATATAAAATTTAAATAAAACATTTTTTTGGGGAAATTATACTACATAATGTTGTTATTTTCAATTTTGGAATCAATATTATTTCTTTTTTGGAAATTGGGACTTAGCCAAAGTGGTATAACTTACTCATCTTTATAAAGATATGAATGTTCAAAAAACAGATTTTTCACTGACTTTAACAATTTGAAACAGAGTTTTTATAATTATAAGATTAGTGAATTATTTTGTGCCATACCCAGCTATCTTTGCTGAAAACTGCCAGGCTACTATTTGCCATTATAAAATTAGTAAGTATAGCCCAACCTTAAGCAATGCATCCTTTATCTCATCTTTTAAAATGTTGACATAAATAAGTCATTTTCAAGGTTTTTAATTTTTTTTATTTTTGCCAGTTCTAAATGCTATGAATTTATTAGTGCAGCTGTGGGAACTGTCACATTTCTGGTGCAAATTCCAATCAGTAGAATTGTTAATGAGAAGAATTTGACAATATCTAACAAGACAACATGTATGTTTATTTTATGACCAAGTATTATCCTCCTAGGAGTTTATGCTGAGGATACATCTGCAATAATGAAAATATATGCACACAGAATTACTAATTGCAGCATTGTTCATATTTATAAGGTTCTATAAACAGTCTAAATACTCATACAAGAAGAATGATTGATATGCCGGTATAAACACAAAAAGGTAATGCAGCTCTAAATGGAATGAAAAAGATCTTTAAAGAATTGATGTACTGTGAGAGAAGGGACAGGGAGGGTGGAGCAGGAAAGAGATATGGGGAAAATGGGATAAATGTAATACAACAACAATAAATTAATTTAAAAAAGAACTGATGTAGAATGATTTTCAAGAAAACAGAAATGAGTATATATATATATATATATATATATATATATATATATACACACACACAAAGAAGTAACACATTTTGTGAAAAAGAATAATAAAACACATATATACTTTCTTATTCATGAAGAGATAAAGAAATCCAAAAAGGATAAACCAAAGACCAATTATATTACTTACCTAAAGAGAGATGCATAGAGGGCAGAAAGAATAGAAATAATAAGGATTGAGAATGGCATTACTGTGAATATACCTTTTTAATACAATTTTAACTTTTCAAATTGTGTTAATGCCCACATATTCAAAAATATATCACAAATCAAAAAGGACAGGGAAAGCACACTAATATAAAAATGAACAGAAACATATTAATTCAAGTGGATTTCAAAAGAATACTATAACTAGATTGAAGGAGAAAAAAGCCTAACAGTATTTGGTCTATGTTAGGCTAGCCACAAATCCTGTACTTCAGTTGCTGCTTTAATTTCCCATTTTTACATTTTAGCAATTCTGAAAGGACTTTCTGTGTATTCTATGAATGAGAGAGCAAGTTAATATATTGTCAATAATGTGATTCAGATTTGTCACTATTAAAGAAAGGAGCTAAAAATACAGACTTAAGGACAACTAGAATGGACCATATGATGTTGAATTGGAATTGGCAGATGATAGATGATAGATAGATGGATACTGAAATAGAAGAGATGTTAATACAGAAGTGTGAATGCATGAATATATATTCATTTATTTCCTGGCTCTGTCTCCTGAACCTTCAAGAGCATTGAGCACAATCAATTTCTAGATTTTGACTTCTACATACAAATCTCTACTAAAAGGTACTAGAGAGTCTTCACAAAATAGTAGATGCCAGGATTAGTTCAATTAATGCTCGATGAGCCTAGAACATCTTTTCGTGCTAAAAATTCAAAAGTACTTTAAAAATAATGGAGCTATTTCAAAAGGACACAAGAGCCAAATTGAAGGAGTTTTTACAGAGAAACTGGGGAAAGTCAAGGATCAATTAAATAAGTAAATAATTATAATTCAGCAAATATAAGTATAATCCATAAACTGCATTGATATGACTTAATTAATAAATGCAAACAAAAATATTTTTTTACAATAGAAATGCAACTGAAATATGTACAAGAAATTGAAACAGCAGGGAGGGATCCTAGAAGTCCCATAGTTTGGGAAATGGTGGGGGAGGGGAAAGGAGATAATACAGCATTTAAGGGACTTTGCATATCGATGGCAAGCTAGTAGCTAGGTAACAGCTGTGCTACTTCTACCCCAGGGCAAAAGGTGTACCTGACTTTCAGGATTTAAGGGGCAGGCTGACAGAGAGGGAGCCTGTGGG
The DNA here is from genome assembly GCA_004026585.1 of Noctilio leporinus. Lineage (NCBI taxonomy): Eukaryota > Metazoa > Chordata > Mammalia > Chiroptera > Noctilionidae > Noctilio > Noctilio leporinus. The sequence goes on from PVIW01006445.1 coordinate 49,077, forward strand.
AGAAGCATGATGGGAGTGTGCCAAGACAGAAGAGCAGGTTGTGGCAGCTGTGTGGGAAGCAGCAAGCAGCTCTGCAGTTGGTGGTCAGGATCTGGCTGTGGGGTCTGGGCCAATAAGACAGCAGGTCTGCTGCCGCTTTGATGGTGCCGCTCCAGCTGACTCCGAAGCCACCAAGGACTCTGCCTCATAGACCCAGACTTACCTGGACTTTTGGAATGCAGGACATGTGGAAAGGATACTCTCTCAGAACTTGAGCCTTTCCTGGACTGCACCATGATCCAGTGTAACACAGCACATGCTTTCCTGGACATGCTATACATACGGAGGCTGAAGAACCATACCCCAGACCCTGAAGGAGAGCTGACAGATAAGGAATGGGGAATTAGTGGGCTTGGTTTTTGGCTTATAGCCTTTTGCATTTTGGGAAGCAAGAAAGTGCTGGGTCTCTTAAGAGTGCTCCTTCCCCAAAGTTGGAATGTTGTAAATAAAGGCCTGTTTTCCTCAACACTAATTATTAAATCCTATGCCAAGGTGCCCTGTGAATGAGCCCTGTTTGCTCAGTAACAGAATGACAGAATTCTAAAATTTGCTATTTGACAAGCATAAAAATAATTGACATTGGAAAAGATTATCAATGATTGTTAAATCTAGCAATAGGAAGTTCTCTGACTAATAACTTGCTTATGATCATCTTAAAATATACTACCATTAGATACTCTTCGATTACAGTGGAGAAAATGAATTTTTACAGTGGAGGAACCTGGAAATAATAGTTTTAACTGAGTGATTAATATACAGATCTATAGAAATGGGTCAAATAGGCATTATGAGTCCCTTAATTTTGATGCACTGAGGGAAATAAAATATCTCATCCAGGCTATTCAATCCATATATGCAACCCTTGAATGTAATCATGAGGGATAATCTAATAAACCACTATTGAAATATATTTTATGAAATAACTGATTCAAAATATAAATAAAGAAGATAAAGAGAAACTGAGCTTGAGATAATTAAAAAAAAAAAAAAAAAAGAATCTAGGTGAATAAAATACCTGGTCTGAAAAGGGTCTGCAGATTTAAGTGTTTTGTCAGTGTTAATGTCCTACTTAACGATAATTTTATGGTGATACATGAAAATGCCCTAACTTTCTGGGAAGTGAATATGTTAATATTTTGCAAATCTACCCTTCACCTAGATTAGTAGAATAGTACTATTCTTGTAGCTTTTTATAGAATTTAAAGTTATTTTAAATAAAACATTAAAATGCATTTTCCATTGCAACATTTTCGACTGTGATATTTCTACCTATCAGAGTGCTTTTATTTTTATTTTTTAATGATTTTATTCATTGTTTTTTAGAGAGAAGGGCAAGGAGGGAGGAAGAAAGGAAGAGAAACATCAATGTGTGTTTGCCTTTCACCTACCTCCAGCTAAGGACCTGGCTGGAGACCTGGTTTAGCAAACTGGTTATGTGCCCTGGCTGGGAATTGAATCAGCAACCTTTGTTCACAGGTAGGCGCCTATCCGCTGTGCCATCAGCCAGTGCCAAGTTCTTTTATTTTTAATTGAGTCAATCCATTCTAGTTTACATATAAATCACTCTATGAAAAGTAATAGGAAGTACAAAATCCTTATAAATGTATGTAGCACTGCATTTTTATCTATTGCTTCCATAGTAATAATTGGTAAATAAATAAATAGGTAAATTTAAAATTTTGAATATTCTCCATTTTACTATTAATTGAATTTCTTAATGGTTTTTATTTTTCAATTAAAGTTTGCATTAAATATTATTTTGTGTAAGTTTTAGGTGTTAGGTATAGTGGTTAGAAAGTCATATACTTTACAAAGTGTTTTCCCTGATATTTCCAGTACTCAACAGGAACCATACATAATTATTTTAATATTAGTGATAGTATTCTCTATGCTATACTTCACATTTCCATGACTATTTTGTAACTACCAATCTGTATTTCTCAATCCCTTCACCTTTTCTACCAGCCTCCCAAACTCCTACCCTCTGGCAACTATCAATTTGTTTTCTCTATCTATGTGTCTATTTCTGTTTTATTTGTTTATTATTATTATTTTTTAGATTTCACAAATTAGTGAAATCATACAATATTTGTCTTTCTCTGACTGATTTATCTTATTGAGCATAATACCCTCTAGGTCCATTCATGCTGTCACTGAAGGTAGGATTTCTTCTTTTCTTATGGCTAAGTAATATTCCATTGTATATATGTACCAAAACATTTTTATCCACTTGTCTATTGATAGGTACTTGGGTTGCTTCCATAGTTTAGCTATTATAAATAGAGCACAACAAAATAAATCAGTAACAAAATGAAATAACCTACTGAATGAAAGAACATATTGAAAATGATATACCTGATAAGGGTTAATATCCAAAATTTATAAATAACTCATGTAATTCAACACCAAAAAAAAAAAAAAATCAAATTTAAAAAGTCAAAGGACCTAAATAGACATTTTTCCAAAAAGAAGATATAGATGGTCAACAGACATATGAAAGAATGCTCAACATCACTAATCATCAGAGAATACAAATTAAAACCACATTGAGATACCACCTCACATCAGTCAGAATGGCCATCATCAATACATCAACAAACTACAAGTGCTGGAAAGGATGTGGAGAAAGGGGAACCACAGTAGCACACTGTTGGTGGGAATGCAGACTGGTGCAGCCATTATGGAAAACAGTATGGAATTTCCTCAAAAAATTAAAAATGAAACTGCTTTATAACCCCATTATTCAACTTCTGGGTATATATGTGAAGAGAAGCAAAATACTAATTCAAAAGAATATATGTACTCCTGCATTCACTGTGGTGTTATTTATAATAGCCAGCCTTAATATACAGCTGTTAAATATAAAACCTAATACCAAATTTTAGCTATCAATTATTCATTAGTGAGAATGGTTTTAAAAAAGTAAACCTTCCCAGGAACAATGTCATATATGACATTATTTAAATAGTGAATAACTATTTTTCTGTATTTACTTATTATATATTCCAATTTATTAATATATGTGTCAACATCTTTAAAGCATGTAAATTTAAAAGAATGTTTTGATCAAACTTTTTAGAACAGTTTTAGATTTTGTAAAAATTGGAGAAGGCAATACAAAGAGTTCCTTGTTTCTCTTATTATTAATACCTTATGCATTTATTACAGTAAATAAGCCAACATTGGTACTTTAGAATAACCTGAGTTTATTTAGATTTCCTTATTTTTTAAATTAATTAATTAATTAATTTTTTTTTTTTTTTTTTTAGATTTCCTTATTTTTTACCTAATGCTCCCTTTAGTTGAAGAATCCTATATTGCATTTAATTCCCAGGTCTTTTTATTTATTTATTTATTTATTTATTTATTTTTATTTTTTTCCAGGTCTTTTTAGAATCCTCTTGACTATGGCACTTTCTCACTTTTCTTATTTTTTTTTTTTATTTTTTAAATTTGAATGCTTTGAAGAGAACTCTGGAATTTTACAAAAGTTTCACAATTGGGATTTGTCTAATTGTTTTCATAATAAGACTAGTGCAATGGGTTAATCTGAGAAAGGCCACAGTGGAAAAAATGTCATTGTCATTATATCATATCAAGTGTACATATCATCAACATATGATTCATGACTCTTAATGTTGCTATACATGTATACATGGAATAATTAAATAAACAGATAACAGATGGTAGGAGGCAGGTTTCTTATGGTTGGAGTGGGAGTTTACAGGTAAGCAAGAAGAGGAAGCTGGAACGATAATATGGTAAGGGACTGAAGATATCAGAATAAACTCAAGTTTAGCTTAATATAGATACAGATGATTATGTATAGAATTATTTCTAGATATGTGGGCATATGAAAGTTTGTATGGCCACATATAATTTTGCTCTGTTAATATTAAAGGAAAACAGAATTAAGAACACCACCAACAAAAAATCTCAGTAACAATGAGAACATACAATGCTCGGACCTTGTTTTTGTATATCAGTCTTCAATAAAAAGAACCAGGGCTCCCAGTAGAAATGGCTGATTTTAGGAAAAGAGAAGGTTATACACAGAATGAGACCATATCCTCTTATAGTAACAAAAAGTAGGAATGTGCCCAAACACACACACTCATACACATACTCACACACACTGTACAGTGATAGGGAAATATGTCAAAGGAATTCAAAAGACAACTAAATGAGGCCCCAGTGTTCAGTTTAAACTGAAAAAATGTGAGCCACCTTAAAACAATATATTGCAAACTATAAACTAAATACTTATAAACTCATAAGAATATTAATTAATTAATTAATGGGGAAGAAGAAACAAATCTCTCATACAGAATCAGTCCAATAATTTACGTAGATACTTTACCCTCGACGTGCAGAGGCATAATTGCTCTCACTACCTCAGTGTGGACTGGGCAAACCGAGGGAGTGAGACAGTGTGGAAAAGTGGGGAAAGAGAAATATGAAAGGCAGAAACTTTACAGTGTATAAATTTTAATTGGCGATTATGCCAGTAACAAGATGTAAACTCTTCATTAGTTTGAATTTGTTATTTTACCAACCTGTATTAGTCTGAAATTTATTGAGCATGATTATGGTGTCAACATATTGGCAGGCCTAGTCACAGGATAAATCAGGACATTCGAACTGAGAATGGATGCCTAAAAGGACTTAGAAAGAGACTGTATTATAAGGCTTTGTCTTGTTGAATACATTACCATATATTTTAATGAAAATATATCATAATTTATCGATTTAGAAATAAGTAATTTTAATTAATAATGTAGTTCCTTTTTTCATTTTTTAATTTTATTTTCATTCGATTACAGTTGTCCCAATTTTTCCCCTGTTGCTCTCCACTGCCTCACCTCCCCCAGCTCCCACTGTCAATTCCCACCCTGTGGTCCATGACCATGGGTCCCTTTTACTTGTTCCTTGACTAGATCCTTCCTCTTCCTTTACCCAAATCCCCTTCTCCTCCCTTCCATCTGGTTGCTGTCGGTTTATTTCTTATTTTCATATCACTGGTTCTATTTTGCTCATTTGTTTGTTTTGTTCATTAGGTTCCACTTATAGGTGAGACCATATGGTATTTGTCTTTCACCACCTGGATTATTTAAAAATGTATTTATTTAAACATTCTTTAATTTTATTATTTATTTTTAAATTAAAAAAAATTAAAGATGATTTTATTCATTATTTTTAGAGAGAAGGGCAAGAGGAAGAAAGGGGGAAAAACATCAATGTATAGTTGCCTTTCACCTGCCTCCAGCTATGGACCTTGCTAGAGACCTGGCTTGCAACCTGGTTATGTGCCCTGACTGGGAATAGAACTAGTGACCTTTGTGTTTGCAGGCTGGCGCCTATCCACTGAATCACCAACCAGGGCAATTTTACAAAATTTTGTAAAAATAATTCTGAAGCAAATGAAAGAATCTACACATAACTTGTTTCTTAGTTTTAGTCTGTTATTAAAATTCAGTGCTTAGTGGATTGCCTTGAATCTACAGATGTTTAATACATAATTTTTATTTGATTATGACTTCATAGAACAGAAATAGTGCTGTAAAGTGATTTTCATTTTGACATATGGTTCCCTGCCCTTATAAAAATTGAGATTTATACATGTGACAGGTGCATAATTTTAAGGATTGTCCTGTTGAAGAAAACCTGTTTGGTCTTTCAGAAAAGAAATATATAAAATTATCTTCTTTACTAATTAAAACATCAAGAGAATAAGGATTTTAATAAACCTCCTGGGATACTTGTCTTTTCTATCTATGATAAATACATGATTATAAGGACAAGTTATATGAGCAGCAATAATTTCCCAGTAATGTGATCATTAAAACACCTCTCCATTGTAATATATCAGTATTAATTGGGGACAGATGATCATTTTAGTGACATGCTCATGTCATTATCCATATTTTAATACTTCATGAATACCTGAATATTCTTAATGAAGTGATTATATTTTTAAAGATTTTCAGTGCAATGATCTTTACAGGGTTGTTTATTTTAAAACTGTAAAAAGAAGTAGAATTAGGCATTGTTAATTAAGACTGTTTAATAAATATATTTGGAAAAAATGAACCAAATATTTAAGTAATTCTGGATGTAGAAATGCCTTAGTATGTACTATAATTATGTTGATTCTTACCAGTTTTGTTATATAAGCAAAATCAACCATTGATGTGTGTCCTGAATCATTGCTTCAAATTATATTAAAAATATACCCTAAAATTCCTATAAAAATCCTATATATTTTTTATAATTATCACTTTTTGCTTGTATAACAATACTTTTCTGTATATTTCTCCATCTATGAAATGCAAGCTATGATGCTGCTAGTGTTAAAAGGGATTCCAAAGTAAATCAAGTTTGTTCACATCTTTATTCTTTCTACAACAAATTGTGTATTTATTAATTTTGAATGCATCAAATTCATGTCTTGTTATTGTGTATTCTTTTTAATAAAGTTTAATATTGCATAATTTTACTAAAATCCAAATTCTTGATGCAATTATATTACGTTCCTTTCTTCTCATAAACTTGATACTTTTTTCTGGTATTTTTTTGAAGTCCATATTCTCACCACTGTCCTCTTTTTCACCTTTCTATTTTGGTTCCCTTCTTCTCTGGCTTCTTTTTTCTTTCTAATTTGATATATATTTTTTTATTTAAAATTCTTCAATATCAAGATTCTATAAGTTCTGCTGGTTGTTCATTTCTTTACTGAACTTTCATCCTGTTACTAGTAATCTTATGTCCTTATTTATTAATTTATGAATCTCAGAATGATGCTTCCTTTCTTGAGATTCTGTCATTATTTTAAAATTAAAATTACTATTTCATTTAATCTCTACAAAAATTTGTGGTTAGTGCTATTATTTTTTATTTTTATTTTTTTGATTTGAGATAAGCAGAGCTACAGGGAGGTTACGGAACTTGTTCACCATCACTCAGAGAAGGGGTGGAGCCAGGGTTCTAACTAAACAATTGTACTCCAGTTACTGTCTTTTGTGAAAGCTTTCTCTACCTTACATTTAACAAATTTGGGATTTTTAAAGAAAACATGTTTTCTGCTTGTCAGAATCCATTCCCTTAAACTGGAAGGGTTATTATTGTTTTCTTTTATAATCTGAATTCATTAAATTCTCTCTCTTCTTATTTATACCCAACTTTTACATTTAACCACTCTGTTCCTTTCTGCACCGCCATATGTTGGACCTTGTCATTCTTAATTTTAGTGATTATAGCAGCCTCTAATCCCTATCATTAATCTTTTACAATACTCTGTTTCCAATGAATAAAGCACCATATTACCTGCACTGTCATCCCAAAAGATAAATCTTGATAATGTTACTATGTTGTTTCACTGATATTCAAGCTACATTGTTTAACTGATAGCATTTTAAATATTTGTATGCTTTCAATTGGCATCATGACAAGTAGGAGGCTATGACCAGGTCAACTACATCACTCCCAATGTACACTAAGAAACAAAACTGACTGTGGCATGGTAAGCAAAATTATATATGGTCATTAGAAAGACCTTTATTGCTGACAGGGCCAAACCTCCAGCCCAGTAGTGTTCTGGCTTCTTTTGACTTGACAGACTTATTCTCTAGGGACTTCCTCCATCATTTCTGTGGGTAGCCTTCTTGAGAAACAAAGAAGAGAATGAAAAGTGTCTTACTGACTCTCTTGCTCCCCTGATCTTGTGAGTATACTTTGTGTGGCTTGTTTATTAGTTTGTTATTAAACCAAAAGCAACTAAAACCACTCCTGAGTCTGTATTTTCCATTCTCATCTGCCTGGGAAAGTGGACCAGCTTTCATGTTGGCACACTCACAGACTTGGGGAAACCAGTTTAATTTATCTCCACCATGGACTCAACTTATACTATGTAAAATTTTCTACCTTCTGGAGACATTGTAGTGCTTTCTGTGCTTCTACTTGGAAAATTCAGTTCTTTGACAAACTTTACCTCATCCTGAAAAACATCCCAAACACATTTTTCTCCTCCATCTAGCCTGTTTCCCCACATTCCCAAGCAGTTTTGTTGCTCTGTACTCTGCATGTTGGTTCTTGGAGTTTCTCATACTTGAGAAAACTTGGAATTTGTCATTTATTTGCCTCCAACTCTCATTTCTTTCTTTTGATAATTAGAACTTTAAGAGCAAGAATTTTGCTCATTGATTGTAATTATGTAGCATGCTCCTTTTTATTTCTATTGCTGCTTTTATATCACTTATATATGAGATATGTGAAGAATTTCTACTCTTTCTTCCTTTAGATGCCTATCATTTTATGACACAATGGCTACTTTACAGTCATGTTTTTGTCTTATTTTCCTCTCTTTACTGCTTCCTGCTCTTTCCATTAAACTACCAAATACCGTGAAGATAAAGGTCTTATCTCACTAATTTTTATTCCTTCCAAAGCCCCTAGAACATTGTTAGGCATTTAATAGGCATTTAATAATCATCTGTAAAAGAATCTAAAACCAGGCAAAAGCTGGCTTAACAGATTGTTGATGATCTTCATATTTGAGGCTCTGTTAGCTTTTATTATAAACCATTCTACCACCAAAGATAATTTTAATTATTTCCCCTGATAAATTTTGTATTTCAATCAAATTGCATTTTTACATACAATTTATACAATTTAATCTGCAATTAATCAAATACATATAAAGAGTTTGCCACTTAAAAAAATAACTGGGGTTACCACACTGAACTAAAATTATTCCTGCTTTAAAAAAAGAATGAAGCATTTAGTTGTTTTATAGTACCTTTTAAAAGGAAACTACATAGTAGTTCCAAGCATCATTTTTCTTTAAATAGCACCTCTGTAGTAACTTCTTAGACTCTAATGGTCCTGAACTTAGAACAAGGCACCATGTAATGCGTTTGTCATCGGTCATAAAATATGTTATCATTTTTTTAGGAACAGTATCAGATTGTTATTGTCCTATTTCCATTCTCTTCAGAACCTTTCAGCTAAAATGAATGTAACCTTAGCCAAAACATACGTGTGTATGTCTTGGTTGTTTCATACAAAGAATTTTATGAAATGAATTAATACTAAAGTGACTAATTTTTTCTATTAAGATTGTGGTTAGCTAGAAAGAGATGGGAGGATGACAAAAAACAAAATGAAAAAAAATTGTAAACAGAGGTGCAGAGGCTGTGCCCTCAGGGTTACAGAAATGGGACAATTAGGGACTGAAAACTAATATCATGGGTATGACATGGGAAGTTTTTCTGTAATTGTCAAAAATAAAATGTGTATTTTAAAAAATGTTTTGATTTACAGAGAAATTGACAACATGGTGCAGAAATTCCCAAATACCCCATAATTAACTTCCCCTATTATTGACAACTTATATAATTATGGCATATTTAAAAATAATTATAAACATATTAATATAGCATTATTACTGCATGAAGTCCATACATTATGCAGGTTTCCTTAGGTTTTACCTTATGTTCTCTGTTTCAGGATCTCATCCAGGATAATCACATTACATTTAGTAATTAAGTTTCCTTAGGGTTCTCTTTATTATAAGCATTTCTCTAATTGTCTTTTTTTTAAATTATCTTGTCAATTCTGTGGAGTTCTGATAGGTTTAAAATTTTTGTTTGTTTGTTTTTTTTGTCTCTCACTGAGAATTTTTCTAACATTTTAAAATAATAGGCCAGGGTTGTGTGTTTTCAGGAGGAAGATCCCAAAGATAAAGTACCACTTTCATCACATTTTATTAAAGGTACATTATATCCCTATAGCATAGCACTAATAAAATAGGCCTTGATCTCCTGGCTGAGTTGAGGAAGTATTTCTCAGGTTGTTCCATTGTAATGTCACTCAACCCTGCCAAGGCCACACACACACACACACACACACACACACACACTTCATCCTGTATACTTGGGGAAGAAGTCATATATGCAGTTCACATTTAAGGACTGAGGAGTTCTGCTCCACTTAAGGGTGAAATACCTACATAAATATTTGGAATACTTCTGCATAGGAGATTTAGCTATTAAATCCCACTTATGCACTCAATTATTTATTTATATTCATATGGACTCATGAATATTTATTTTACACTTTGGATTAAAAACTACTACTATTTAATTTATTGTGTTGTTCAAATTATCTTTTAACATAAATAGCTAGTTAGTTTTTAATACAGGAAGGGAACAAATGGAATCAGACACTAAGTCTCATTAGTTAGGACACTAACAGCATTCAGACCTGCCACATCCTCTACCAAACATGCTAATTCCCAAGCAGGCAGGAAGAACCTGCCCTCCAATCTCTCCTGGGGGACAGCTGGCCAGTTAGCTGGGATTGGTTGGTCGGGGGCGGGGTGTAAAAGGGCAGAGGAAATCCCCCTTCTGATGGCAAGATGGGAGGTAAAAGTATGAGCAGTAGAAAGCACAAGAGGAGGAAAAACTTTGGGACATGTGCAGTGGGAGCCAAAATGATGACATAAAAGGAAGGAATCTAATTTGGGAAAATCTGGGAAATGGATTGGATCCAGATAAGGGCATGCAACCCCGGAGAATCCAGGAAAGTGATTGGTTAGTGGGAGGGCCCAGCACAAACCCACAAAGAATTAGGAAGAAAATTAATTAATTTGAAAGAAAGCTTATCCTTTCTCAAGTTCAAAGAGATATAATCAAAGCTTAACAAAAGCCTGGGGCTCCTTGGTTTGCAAGCTCTCGGTAGCATCCATGCAGGCCTGGCAGCAACACTGGTCCAAGCCCAGGGTTGGTCATGACATCCTCTGGCCAAGCCTTACCTATGGACAGGCAAATGGGGAAATGAGACACAAAGAAGTTCTGCATCCATGGGTTTTAGCCTTCCTGAGCCTGACAGGTGCGGGTGTAAGACCCAAGTGGCTGAAGTTCTTCACCAGCAAGACAGCTGAGCCACCTGGTTGTGGAAGAGACATCTGGGCACCTGGGAGCAGCAGTCCTTCCTTTTTGCTGAAATAAATCTTCCCCTTATTGCTCACATGCTCGCTCACATGAGTGAGTGCGGAAATGCTTTGCTTTTAATCAGATAAAAAGGTAAAGAGTTTACCATTGTCAACAAAATGCTAGCTAATTCAGACACTCTTCATTCTCTGACCACATGATCTTCTAGGTCTCATCCCTGTCACTCTATTGCAGACACACTCACCTTTTGTTAATTAAAAGCATATGCCTTTCTTAAAGTTTGCCCCGCTATTTGCTTGGTAGCATCCCGTGCCCCCAGGTATACACATGGCTCCTTTACTTATTCCTTCATGTCTCTGATCAAATTTCGCTGTATCTGAGAGACCAGCCCTGACTTGTTTTTACCTACCAGCAGCTTTTATGCATTCATCATCACTCTCTAGTTCCCTTCTTGTTTGTATTTCTTTTTGTAGCTCTCAGTTCCACCTAGCATTTTATATATTTCTCCATAATATCCCCCTTCAATACAGTATAAACTTCCTGAAATCAGGGTCTTTGTTTTGTCTACTGCTGTGCAATCACAACCCAAGATATCACCTGAAACATAGCAGATATTCAATACTTTGTTGATTGGATGTTGATTGTGTTTGCATTTTAAAAGTCAAGCTGCTTACCATGAGAAGAATTGATCTTGGAAAAGAGATTGAAAGGCTGAGAAAATAAATTGGAATGATAGCATAGTAGTTTTGAAAGGCCTGTTGTTTACTTGTATGATGGTGTTACTAACATAAATGAAGAAATTTTGAGATACAACATTTGGAGGTAAAGCACACAGAGTGTCTTCCTGGAATTGAGGGAAAAAGGGAATGGGAGGATTGCTAATAGCCCTTTGGATCAGGATACAAATTAAGGAGTTGTTGTAGAATAGATTAGTATGACCCAATTATTCTTTACTTATTTCAATTTCCATATCACCTAAATAGAGCAGATGAAGTAATGCTCCTAATTCAATGATTTTGACTTGTTCAACAGGCCTTGCTGCAGCCAATGAAAAAATTAAAAATGGTGAAATAAATGGAATGTTGCCTAGTTGAGGTTGTCACCTTGCACTTCCACAATCTTCAAAAGACATCTATCAGAGGACATTACCCCTGGTAGGTGTCAGTTTAAGGGGAATGAAGAAGCGATAAATGGAGTAAGCCTATAAAATGCACAGACTGAAGACACATTTAACCAATCTCAGAACTACAGCTAATTGCACAGTCATGGGAAAAATAAGTGCATGGTGAGTTGTGGGTTGGCTTTTCTGCAGAGTTATTTCAGTAAACACTTGGCATATACAGAAACAGTTGGCTTATAAATTGTAGTTAGAGTCAAAGTGTGGACTTAGGTAATTTAGACGAAAAGGGAACAGAAGAAATTAGAGTGGATACTAGTGCACCAAAGCATTCTGAGGTTATATTATTGAAAGAGGTTGAGTATTGTGTGTACACAGAAGCCCAAGAATGTAAGGAAGAGTTAATGTTAAATAATGGCAAAAGGTAAACTAAGTTGATATTAAAGGATTGTATCTTATATTAAGTAGCACTGAACAAAGAGCAGCATCAAAGAAGTTACCCAAAAAAAATGATAATGCTGAGTTAGCTCTTTAGTTTTCTTGATAACATAGTTCTTTTGTCTTTGAGAGAAATAATTATTCAAGTTCTATAAGTTTAATGAAGTGTTAAAGCCTGGGTACTTTTCTTTTTCTTTTCTTCCTATTTATCACCATATTATTTTAATTAATGGCACTCAAGAAATGTATAAAAAATATTGTTCATGTATAGAATGAAGTTCAGTAAATTTTAAATGGTCAAAATTGTATTACACTTATGGAATCTCATTTTTCTCTGTGTTTTTATGAGTGTTTTACTGAAAAGTAAGAGATATTTGACCCAATACTGTAGTCTTCATTTTAGCCTCTCACTTTGCAAATATTTAACTATGTCTAGTTAAGTTTTTTTTTTTTTTAATTCACAGAAGACAAATGACTCATCTCATAATGTAAACTAATCTGAAAATAATGTATTTATAAAAATGTATTCTATAGCTCTGAAATATATTAATTCTATAAAAAATCACCACTAAAAATATATACATCAGCCCTGGCTGGTAGCATAGTGGATGAGGCGCACCGGCTTGCGAACCCAAAGGTCGCTGGTTCAATTCCCAGCCAGGGCACATAACCAGGTTGCAAGCCAAGCCTCCAGCCAGCTCTGTAGCTGGAGGCTGGTGAAAGGCAACCATACATTGATGTCTCTCTCCCTCTCTGTCTCTCTCCCTTCCCCTCTCTCTACTATATATATATATATATATATATATATATATATATATATATATATATATATATATATATATCAAGTAGGTACTTTATTTCCATAATTTCAGTTACACACAATTTTAATTATAATCAATTTAGTTTATAATCCAAATGTATTTAATTCATTTCTAGTGTTGGGCTTATTAAGTCTTAATTACTATATAATTTTTTCTTCCTAACATTCCTTTTTAGTTCTTCCTTCTCTGCTTGCTTGTCTTCGATTTTTCTCTTTCTCCCTTCTCTCTTTTTCTCTCTTCTACACTTGCACACATACACACGCATGCACACATGAGGCACCTCTATGCATATTTTTTGACAAAATGAAAATGAAAAGATGACTTATAGATTCTTGTGAAGTGTCACTAAATATCTTAAAACTACCACATAAACATTAACCATAAATTATTCATAACTAGTAAAAAATTGTTATTCTTTGAAAACAGAAAAAGAACCATAAGAAAAATTTCTTGAAAAGGTAATGAAGTAACATGTTTTTTACTAAACTGTTTTGAAATAGATTGAAATTAAAAAATCATTTCAGCAAGCTTCCTTGATTTTATCATGTGTAAAAATAATTTTCTTTCAAGCTTATTTTTTATTTTACTTTGGGATGATGGAAATGTGATAAGTATTTTTTGTTACATAGGAAAGTTAAATTTTTAGGAATTCTATCAGACATGTTCTTGTTCTTTGGTTATGCTTTAAAATTTAAAATGTTTTTAGAAAGTCCTTTGCTCAGTCATATCATAGAGCTAGTCTTTCCCATTATCAGTTGAAGAATAGAAGAAGTAAAAGAAATTACATAATTTGGTAAGCTTCATTTTATCTATTATTTTTGTATTGACCTATCTGTTTTAGGTATATACTAAAATGCCAATGTTTATACTGGAGGGGAAATGAGAAGCAACTTCTATTAGTATCACTAGGATTTTTCATTTTCTTGATCATAGGGAAATGCATACCTTATCATTCTTCATATGGTTTACCAGATTATTTTAATCTCATCCACCTACTCTTATAATCACCATTTTGTTAAACTGGAGTGAATATAGCTGTTTGCCCTGGTAGCAATAGTTATCCCTAGATGAAACAATGATACCATATAGAAGGCATATCAGCTTCAGAAAGTTTCATTGCAATATATTATGTATAAATAAAGTATATTGAAGTTTATTTAGACTGTTTCATTTTCATATTCCATTAAGAAAAAATGGCCAGTAACGTGGATAGCTTTTGTTTAAAATTTTTGGTCAACAATGTGTCAACTGTTATAGGAATACACCCACTATCTGTCTCCTTAACTCTTGTATGTCGAATTCATGTGTTCCATGTATTGCTATTAAAAGTAAAGACATATTTATGTAAAACTAGTATAAGAATAATCAATTCCCTGATCTTTTAGATTCAGTTTAGAGAATATTAATTTTCCTTACCTTCCTATACTGGGCTTCCCTTATTTGTCTAGTTTTTGCTAACTGAGAGCCATTTATTATTTAATATTCTTTACAATAAAATGTTTTCTATACTGTATAATAATGTACTATTGTAATATAAAATTAAATGAAATTGCTCCACTGTTTTAGTTTAAAGCTATCTCTAATTATTAGTATTTACTCCATAATGTATTTAAATTCCTTTTAAATGCTATAATATGCTATAATAATGAGCATATTTATATATGAAAATATATAAGAATGTTGATATACATAGTTCTGTAGTAATTTTATATGGTGCTTAATAAATTAAATGAAAGTAAGATCTTCTACACCATATTAATAGCCTTCATAGGAAAACTCATTGTTATACTAATTGAAATTAATAATCATTAATTTATTTTCTCTTAAGAAGTTTCCTTAACATATTGTTAATTTTTACTGGTGTTTTAGAGATTATCAATTGTATCATTGAGGTTTCAGCATAAGTATATAAATCAATTTTTCAACTTTAGATTAAAAAATAGGGTGATAAAAGTCAAATATCATATATAAAGCAATTTTTGAGAAAGTCAAATTTTATTTACTATTTGATCTGCTGAGATGGCTGTACTCATATTACTCAGAAGTCAATTATACGACTATTTAGTGGGAAAATATTTAAACTTGGGTAGAAATTATTCAAATAATGCTTTCAAGTATGTGAATATATTACTGGGAGTTAAAGGTCAAGCATAAATTTTGTTTGTTGAAAAACAAAATAATATGACATTTCATTTGTACACTTAGAATTTATAATCAAGGCACTTAAAACTAAGCCAAGTATTCAAATGTTTAAGAAAATACTCCTGCTGACAATGCCTCTATTGGGCATTGAGAAAGGAACTAAATACATATATATTTTTATTTGATTATTTCTTTCTAGCTTGTTTATTTTATTTTTAGCCTTATTTATTTATGTATAAAGATTTTATTTATTGTTTCCAGAGAGAAGGAAAGGCAGAGATGCAGAGAGACATCAATGTATGGTTGCCTTTCACCTGCCTCCAACTATGGACCTGGCTGGAGACCTGGCTTGCAACCTGGTTATGTGCCCTGGCTGGGAATTGAACCAGCGACCTTTGGGTTCACAGGTTGGCACCTTATCCACTCTGCCACCAGCCAGGGCCTTAGCGTTCTTATTTTTAAGGAATATAGAATAAAGTATTCCAGGATTTATAAACCGATCTCAGAAGAAAATATTTTAGGTTATTTCTTCAATTTCAAGATGACTTACTTTAAGTTCACAAAAATATGAAGTAGAAGATTCTGATTTAAAAAATATGAAAGTCTTTTACATAATATTATAAATAACATGCAAATAATATTGACTTTAAAAACAATTCAAAAAGAAAGTAAATTTTTATTTATTTATTTATTTAGAGAGAGGGCAGGAGGGGAGGAAGAAAGGGAGAGAAGCATCAATATATGGTTGCCCTTCATCTGCCTCCAGCTACAGACCTGGCTGGAGACCTGGCTTGCAACCTGGTTACGTACCCTGGCTGGGAATCAAATCAGAGACCTCTGGGTTCATAGGCTGGCACCTTATCCACTCTGCTACCAGCCAGGCTGTAAACTTGTATTCTTAATATGTCCTTTCTGGGGAACTTTAAAAAGTAGTTAAAATGATGAAAGCTATAAACTAAGTTTTTTTTTTTTTTTTTTTTTTTTTACACTTTTTTATTTTGGAACAGTAGGATACTTCATAAAGTTGAATCCAATTTTCTTGAGAAAAAGAAAACACATTCACCTTAAACTGTTTGCTGTATTTTTTTCTTGGTCAGAAGAACTAAATAAATCAATTCTAACCAATAAAAATATATTATAGGAGCCCATAGTGTCTTTCAGAGATCCAGCCTTGAATTAAAATAAAAAAGCAAGGAAAATACAAAGGAGAGGAAAGAAAGGAAGATAGACAGAAAAATGGAAAGGATGCATTAGGTTAATTTTGGCATTAAAACAAATTCACTGAAAAAATTGATTCAACCCCGTGGTTTGGAGCTTGGAAAATATCCCAGTCCTAGATGAAGTCTGGCATTATTAATGACTCAAGTGTTTCATGATCACGGATTGTTAATCCATTATCAGTTAGAAAATGTACGAATTCAACAAGTTGAATAGTAGTAAAATAGAAGTCACAACCCTGAGTCTTCAAAGGCTTACAGCCTGACTACAGAGAAAGAAAAAAGATTAAAACACATAAATCTCTAAACCATAAATTGTCAAAGTATATAATCACCTGAAATTTTCTAAGATTCAGACTAGATGCTTAAAACCTTGCATATGTGTAGGATCACTGTAGTCTGGGCTGTGTACTAGGCTCCATAATGGTCCCCAAAGATGTCCATGATCTAACTCTTGGAACCTGTGAATGTTACCTCATCTGGGAAAAGGGACATTTCAGGTGTGATTAAATTAAGGATCTTGGAATGGATAGATTATTCTGGATTATCTGGGTTGGCTCTAAATAAAATCACAATATAGTTTGCAGAGAGAAGGAGGTGGAGATTTGACCACTGAAGATGAAGGCAGAGTCTGGGGAGGTAGGAGGCACAGTGATGAGAAACCATGAACGAAGAAATGGGAACAGTCTCCGGAAACTCAAAAGAGCAAGAAAACTAAGTTTCCCTAAGAGCCTCTGAAATCAGTACAGCCCTGCCAACACCTAGGTGTTGACCCAGTAAAACTGATTTTGGACTTCTGACCTCAAAAACTAGAAAAGACTATGTGTTGTTTTAAGCTACCAAGTCTGTGGTTATTTATTACAGCAACCACTTTAAACTAATAGAGGTTGCAATCCTGAATTCATTTTTCTTGTATTTGTTAAAGACTGTATGCTGATAATTCTAGCAGTACTTCATCACTGTAGACAAAGAAGTTATATGCAAGCATGAAGCTTAACATGTTTTGTAACATATGTAAACTATAATTAAGTAGTCCCACAAATAAGTAAGAGAATGTCACAAACTGTTAAGCCTTATGCAAAAAGGGTAGGTAGAATTATATGAGAGAATGACTTTTAAGACAATGAAGGGCAGGCTACATACTAGAAGAAAATATTTTTGAGTCATACATTCAACAAAGGACTTAACTAGAATACATAAGGACTTAACCTCAGAACATAAAGCAAAAACCGAGTTTAAAATATAAACAAAACACCTAAATGATTATTTTCTATGAAAGAAGGTGTACAATGGCAAATAAGCACATAGGTGTTCAGTATTATCAGTGTTTAAAGAAATGCAACTTACAAACACAATGAGATACTGCTAGATACATATCAGAGTAGTTAAAATAAAAATATACTGTTTTTCTTAATTTTATTTGAAATAATATTGAGTACTGGTAAAATGTGGATCAACTCAAATTCTCATACATTTATTGGTGGGAATGAAAAATAATAGAGCTATTCTTAAAAAATGGCAGTTTATTCTAACTGTAAATATATGGTTACTATATGAACCAACTATCCTACTTTTGGATATTTATGCTAAAGACATAAAAACTTTTGTTTTCACACACAAAGAAAACTTGTAGACAAATTTTATAGTGGTTCTATCCAAATTAAAAAAAAAAATTGTTCCTAACTCAAATGTCCTTCAAAAGATAAATAATACCCAAAAGTGACATATCCACACAATAAAACGCTACTCATAAATAAAAAAGAAGTATGTTGATACAAATAAGAACTTGAATGAATCTCAAGGACATTATGCTGCATGAAAGAAATCAGTCTCAAAATGTTACATAGTGTTTGATTCTCTCTCTATAAAATCTTATAGAGATCAAATATAGTGATAAGAAGAGATCAGTGAATGTTCATGGTTTGGAGTGGGTGAAGAGTATGCCTATAAAGAAATAGCACTGAGGACTATTTTGGGGATTTTGGAAGAGTTTGGTATTTCAGTTATAGTTGTGGGTACAGATATACAAACATGTATTAAAATTGATAGAATGTCCACCAAAATAAAACAGTAAATTTCACTATAAGTCACTTTTAGTTTAGTGAAAAAATAACATCTAAAGAAAATGCTTCTGTGGCTTTCCTTTTTCCATTCAAAAATAAGAACAGTGGTAGGGCCCTGGCTGGTAGCTCACTGGACAGATGCCAGCCTGTGAACACAAAGGATGCTGGTTCAATTCCCAATCAGGGCACATAACCAGGTTGCAGGTCAGGTCTTCAGCCAGGTCAGTAGCTGGAGGCAGGTGAAAGGCAACCATACATTCATGTTTCTCTCCCTTTCTTCCTCCCTCCTTGCCCTTCTCTCTAAAAATAATAAGTTGAAAATTTTAAAAGAAAGAAAGAAAGAACTAACAGTGGTAGGAATGAGGTAAAAAAAAAAAAAAAAAAAAAATAGGAGAAAGGCACCGGCCTGTGAACCCAAAGGTCGCTGGTTTGATTCCCAGCCAGGGCAACATAACCAGGTTGCAAGCCAAGTCTCCAGCCAGGTCTGTGGCTGGAGGCAGGTGAAAAGCAACCATACATTGATGTCTCTCTCCCTCTCTGCCTCTCTCCCTTCCCCTCTCCCTGAAAAAAAAAAGAAAAAAAAAAATTAGGAGAGTGATCAGGAAATGGTTCTGAAGAGGCAGAATCTGAGCAATAATTTATATGGCAAGAGAGATCAACCACATGATGATCTAGAAGAGTTGGAGTCTAGACATGGGTGAGGACATATGCAGAGCTAGAACAGGGCAGGTTTTGTGTGTCTAAATGAGAGAAAAGTCTAATGTGGGTGGCACACAATGGGGCCAGGAAGGAAGGTTGCACTTTAATAAGGTCATAGAAAAATTAGTTAAGAAAAGCTTCACCAAGTGGATCTTGAGCAGATAGGACGACATAGTAGTTGATTAAAAAGACTTAATGAAAAAGAACCAAAATCCAATTTGAAATCATGCATTCAATATGATTCCAACTTTATTACATTCTGGAAACAAACATATGGAAACAGTAAAATAAGTGACTGAAGTAGAGAGGATGTTGAATAGGTGGAGTACAACAAATTTTTAGGAGAATGGAAGTACTGTGTATAATACCATAATAAATACATGACATTTATTATACATTTGTCCTAACCATTTGAATGAACATCAAGAATTAACTACGAAGCCCTGGCTAGTAGCACAGTGGATAAGGTGCCGGCCTGCGATCCCAAAGCTTGCAGGTTCAATTCCCCAGCCAGGGCACATAACAAGGTTGCAAACCAGGTCTCCAGTCAGATCTGTGGCTGGAGGCAGGTGAAACGCAACCATACATTGATGTCTCTCTCCCTCTCTGCCTCTCTCTCTTCCCCTCTTTCTAAAAATAATGAAATTTAAAAAAAATAATAAAATAAAAACATTAAAAAAAATAAAAATAATGAAATAAAATCTTAAAAAAAAAAAAAAAAAGAACGAACTACGAGCCCTGGCTGGTGGCACAGTGGATAAGGTGCGGACTGTGAACTCAAAGGTATCTGGTTTGATTCCCTAGCCAGGGCACATAACCAGGTCTGCAAGTCAGGCCCGTAGTTAGTGGCAGGTGAAAGGCAACCATACATTGATGTCTCTTCCCTCTCTGCCTTTCTCCCATCCCCTCTCTCTAAAAATAATAAATAAAATAAAATTAAAAAGTAAAGTATGAACTCTAATGTAAGCTATGGACTTTGGGTGGTTATGATGTATCAATGTAGGTTGACTAATTGTAACAAAAGTATCACTTTGGTGGGAGATGTTGATAATGGGTGAGGCTGCTGAGTGCAATGGGGTACAGGGTATCTGGGCAATCTAGGTATTTTCCCCTTAATATTGTGGTGAACCTAAAACTGCCCATTCAAAAATGAAGAGTTAAAAATAATTATATCTAAAACAAAACAAAAATTAAAAAAAATTAATAGTCTTTCTATATAAAAATTCTTTACTCTCAGTTGTTTTATGTCCACTGTAAAGGTCACTCATTTGGCAAGGACTCTAAACTGCCTTGATGGCTTTTTTTCTCCTCTTATTTCTTCTTCTTTCCTTTCCTTTCCTTTCATTCTATTTTTGTGTCATTTTTGTATTTTTAATTATATTTAAAATTTTTTA
Organism: Noctilio leporinus; assembly: GCA_004026585.1. Taxonomy (NCBI): domain Eukaryota; kingdom Metazoa; phylum Chordata; class Mammalia; order Chiroptera; family Noctilionidae; genus Noctilio; species Noctilio leporinus. Next base: position 69,956 of record PVIW01006445.1, read on the forward strand.
TTCCATGTAACCATGAAGAAAATACAAATATTTTGAAGGCAAGGTGAATTTAAAACTTGCTTGCAGTCCCAAGACTGAGGATAGTGTCCTTAGCATGGTAGATAGTTGATAGATATTTGTCAGAATTTTTGTTTGCTTCTAAACATTTTCATAAAATGTATGCATTATATAAAAAAATAAAATATAAAGTTTTTCAAAATAAGTTTTTAGTATATTAGAGAACACAAGCGTTTTTCCTATATTCTATATCTCAATAAAACTTTCTTCAGTTAACATGTCTACAAAAGTTATCAAGATATTTAGAAAGCAAAAAAAGTGGTCCTACGGAAAAATGTAGAACACACACACACACACACACACACACACACACATACACATATATATTAAGACTGAGAAATAATCTAAATATATTTTCAGGTATAGTAAGCTTGATTATAGAAATCATTTAGACCATGTATATTTTTTAATTTTGAAAGGTTATGACAAAGATAAAATCATAAGTTGCTATAATATTATTAATTAGACATAAGGAAGGGGAAAATTCCTTAACCATGTAGTTAATTAATTGCTAAAGCAAGTTATCATAGGGGTTATAAAATTCTAATTCTCAATATGAATATATATATATATGTTATTTTATCTTAAAGCAAATGTCTGTTATAAATGAACTCTTTTGTATCATTTATCATAAAAGACTTTCTTTAAATTATAAATCACAGTGAAATTTAAAAAGTTGCTTAATTTGAAAAACCCAGTGTCTTAATTTTAAAAATGAAATACAAATTACATCTATTGGGATAGTTTTAATTAACTTCAGTAGCTTTTATGATAGTGTTTTCTAACTGAATTGAAAATATTACACTGCCAGCCAAGATGAAGGCATAGGTAGACATACTGTGTCTTCCTCAAAACTAGAAGAAATTTACATCTGCCTCAAAACTAAATAAAAACACGACAAAAATTTCAGAAAATTGAGCCATAAGGAAGTTCAATGAACAAAGAAGTGAAGAAATTCTCAACCAGACAGGTGGCAGGGGTGAAGCTATGCATGCAGGAGAACAGCAGTGACAGCACAAGAGCTGAGATCACAGTGAAAAGTGCAGTCTTATATTTAAATCTGGGGAGTGATCCTGGCGCCAAAACACACAGCACAGGGTTCCAGTGCTGAGAAAAAATAGTGCCACATTGCTTCTGACTGTGAAAAGTAGTAGGGGTTTGGGTGGAAGAAGAAAGAGCCTGTCTTAATGGACAAGCAGCATTGTTCTCTCTCAGACCCCTCCCTGGCATATAGGACCACAAAGTAGAGAAATGGGTCACCCTGCACTGAGGAATTCCTAAGGCTCTGCCCCTTACAATGTAACAAGCATGATGGAACTGCCTAAGACACAGAGGTAAACACAGAAAGCTGTCAATCTGAAGAAACAGAGAAGTATGGCTCCAAAGAGGGAACAGATCAAAGTGCCAGTGGGTGAACTGAGCAATGAAGAGATAAGCCAACCTAACAGCCAAGGAGATAGACAATGTAACAGATACAGAATTCAAAATGTAATAAAGATACTCACAGACTTGATATGCTTAAATACAACAAACACAGAAAGGAAGAAATGAAAGCTAGGCTTTGTGAAAGGAAGAAAAATCCATATGAAACCAAGGGTTCAAATCAATGAAAGAACATAGAGAAAAACAATTAATCAGTACAGAAAGAAAGAAAAAAAAAAAAAAACAATAATTGAAAAAACAAGGAGAGGCACAGGAACCTCTGGGATTACTTCAAATGTGCCGGTATCCAAAGCATAGAGGAACCAGAAGGAGAAGAGGAAGAGCAAGAAATTGAAAACTTATGTGACTATATAATGAAAAAATCTTCCCAAATTTGGCAAAGGAAGTAGATATAGAAGTCCAGGAAACAGAGAGTTCCAAACAAACTAGACCCAAGGAGGACCACATCAAGATACATCAATATTAAAATGCCAAAGATTAAAGATAAAGAGAGAATCTTAAAAGCAGCAAGAGAAAAGAAGAGAGTTACCTACAAAGGGATTCCTATAAGACAATCAGCTGATTTTTTGAAGGATAGTTTTCAGGCAGGCCTGGCAAGAAATATTCAAAATGATGAACAGTAAGGGCCTACAACCGTGATTACGCTATTCAGCAAAGCTATCATTCGAAATGGAAAAGCAGATAAATTGCTTCCCAAATGAGGTAAAGCTAAAGGAGTTCATCATCACCAAGCCATTATTATATGAAATGTTAAAGGAACTTAAGAAAAAGAGGATAAAAATTATGAACATTAAAAAGACAGCAAACTCACCACTTATCAACAACATACTAAAAAATAAAAACAAAAACTAAGCAGACAACCAGGGAGGAACAGAATCAAAGATATGAGGGATATTTGGAAGGGTGTCAGTTGGGAGGGGGAAGGGGAAGAAGGTGGGAAAGGCCATGGAATTAAGAAGCATAGTAGGTGGGAGCAGAATAGACAGGGAGATGTTAAGAATAGTACAGGTAAAGGTAAAGCCAATGAACTCACATGAATGACCCATGAATATGAACTAAGCAGGGGTGGGATTGCTGGAGGGAAAGGATGTGCTGGGTGGAGTGAAGCAAAGGGAAAGGAAATTGAGACAACTGTAACAGCATAATCAATAAAAAAGGGAACAGTGTAAAAATTTTAAATATAACTAAGAGCCAAACAAAAAGGAAAGTACTAAAAATATAAAAATAGTTTACATTTCTCTTTTATATTTTTGACCTTTCCAATACAACTTATTTTCTATAAACAGAGAGAATGCTTTATGTCTTGAATAATCTCAGAGTTTAGCACACAACTAGGCACAGTGATCAAGACTTGTATTTTAAACTGTGATTAAAAACAGTTTAACTACATTAAAAATGTTATACTTTTTTTGAGAAATGTAAAAAACTTGGCTCATTTTTTTTCTTTTCTGTGAAAGCAAGCCCTCAAAAAATTGCCTATAAACTCAGAATTGTTCCCTTCCTTGGAAATATTTAGTAAAAGGTGAAAGATTTATATGATCTGAAGAGAAACCAGAGTATAATTTTATGATAAACTGAAAGATTTAGTATATGAAGGACAATAGATTAAAAGATGAGGCAATATCTAATTTTCACCAACTGAGTACTTTTATTAAAGATTGCTATCAATATTACAGAACTGTTACATTCCAATTTCTTGTTTATTGATTCATTTTTGCCCTATTGTAAACTCTCATAAATTATTACACAACTATTAATGACATAGGAAATTTCTGTTTCTTAATATTCACTTTTGCCTCTCTCTGAAAACTTTTCTATATAACCTATGGGAATATCCTTAAGGAAGCTTGACATTGCTTCCTTCTCGAATAACCATAATATTTACTCTTCTAGTTTAAGTATAAACTTTGCAAATAAAATCTATGGATAAATGTGAAAATTCTCTCATGCCTAAAAATCACAACCTATTCTTCTATAAACTCAACACAATGAGTTCATCTATTAAAATCCAATTTTCCTTTCAAAATGAAACTATTTCTTGGATGCATCATAGTCTGAGATACCATTAATTTCTATCTAAATTATCAGTTAAGATCTCAGCAGTTATTAATTAGTAACGCCCCCCCAAAAAAATAGATCCGAAAATAAATGTTGGGTTTGGGAGAAGGTTCTGAGAAAAGAGGGGGCATTCTACAAAAAAAGAGTTATTTATGCAAGGGTGATAATTATCGAATATTGCACAATTTATAACGGTAATGAGCCATACTGTGTAGATTCTAACCCAGGTATGTTTTTCAAGTTTGTACAAGAATTTTTTTCTTTTTTCTTTTATGTGGGTGGTTCTTAATCTAATTGTCACCATTGTTATAAAATTCTGCTTTAGATTATTCTGTACAGCAGTGATTTCTAACTTTTTACATCTTATGACATACAAACTAATTATTAAAATGTTACATCATTTTCATATCTACAAAAATAGGTATAATTTTTGTTTCATTCAAACTGGATGGATATTTGTGTTGGCTGCTGTCATCTTCTATCTAACAATCTAAGGGAAATCAGTTCCCATGACTAAATAGTCAGGTATTTCATGTTTTATAAATTCTTGCAACATACCAGTTGGAAATAGCTCATGTACAGTAACAGTTTTTCTATTTCTGTGAGGGGCCAAGGTGTGGTAAAAGAACAAGGGCAGTTGGACACATAGCCAGTAGAAAGATAAACTGATTATAAACTGCGCTAAATCCTACTGTCACTTCATCCGAGCAGCAGGATACAAATACCTACTAAAATAAAAGGTATAGGTAAATACTAAACGTTCGAGATCTGAAGCTATAAAATACTGGTTAATCTGCAGATTCCTAGGTGTATAAATGAGGAAGGAAGTAGAAGATGTAGAATGCAGACCCACAGAAATTAAACTATTTCAGAATAAGGCAGAGCAGGACCAGGCTGTCATTCCAAGAAGGAATGGTAATCAGAGGTCTCAGGGACCAGCCCACAAGTAGTAGTGGGGACTTGATGGGGAGGAGAAGAGCAAATTGATCTAAAGACATGAGGAAAACCCATCAGAAAGAATATACGATAAAAGAAAGTGACAGTAAGCCTGTTTTCCTTTTTCTTTGTTTTTCTGATCAGCCTTATGACCTTAGACAAGCTATTTAATATTCACATATACCTCAGTGGACATTTCATACTTATGAGATCAGTGACTAGGAGTAAGTGGGGCACTAGGGATGCAGAAATGAATAAGGCATGGACATGATAATATGACACATGCCTGAAGGAAGCTAGTGAGGCTACAGGATATTGTCAAATCCCTTTGCTTAATTTTGTTAGAGATGCAATAAAACATTATACATTACTGATTTCTTTATCTTTGGTTTGTTTTGTTTGTGCTGAAAAGCCACCTTCATACGTTGTGAAAATTTTATTTGCTAGCAGAGGATCTAAGTAAATGTATGTGTATGGCTGTCAGAATTTTTTCTATACTTCTTATTTTTAAATAGTGTATTCAATTTCATGAGTAGGAATCATATCTAGGTCATTTCCTAACAGCAATAGGGCACATTATAGGGACTGTGAACCATGTTCTAATTTTTGTCTTGAGGCTTACCTGATTTAATATTTTTTGTCAAAGTTAGAATAAACCTGTTACAAGGAAAATTTTATAGTGAGACTTTATCTCCCTAGATTATATTACAATAATTCTATTTTTAATTTGATTTATGAACAAAATCCATGCTTACATTATAAAATGAAGAAGTGGCTAACTGCCTAAAATGTTTTTTGTTTTGTTTTGTTTTGGCATTTTGTCTCCTTTTTTGGATTATATGGTCTCTGAGTCAATAATCATGCCTCTTATTTTCCTAAACTCTGGAGCTATGCCTTACATACTGTATACTAAGACTTTCGTAAATGTTGAAAATGAGAGAGAGAGAGAGAGAGAGAGGGAGGGAGGGAGGGAGGGAGGGAGGGAGGGAAAGGGGGAATTATTCATTTTACTCTGGATCTTCTCTTAGGCTAATTTCTTCTTAACATGCCTTCCTTTCTATGTATCATTAGACAAATTCCTCTTGAATCTACAAAATTTAGATTATATACATTTCTGGAGGAACTTTCACTATCACCCAAAAATGGCTTAGGTTTCTCCCTTATGATATACTCTAATCATTGTTCTCTATACATTTACCTTTTAGAGCTTATCAAAATTGACAGTTAATTGTTACACTATTTATTTCCATAGAAACACAATGGCAAAAAGTTATTCAGTCCAAAGTATTAGGGTTAGCCTTTAGTATTTTAGGAATCTAGGCTCCCTTGGACAAGGGAAGATTAGGCAATTATTTTCTTTGTGTCATAACTTATCTCCATGCTGGCTTTGGTCCCTGAATCTATGTCTTTCTTTCTCCCTCACTGGAGAAGGACACAGAACTTCCATGCTTCTGTTAGAAAACAGGGAGTGTCCAGATGCCTAAAACAGTTTATATATTTTCCCTTTATTTGGTGCATTCTGAGCACAAGAGTTATGCACGTAATTATATGGCTAGACTCTCATTCTTTATCTCACATATACTAAGAATTCAACAAATGCTGTACAATGGATAAATAAAACTTATTTCAACATTGCTTCTCTCTTAACTTTTTATCCACTTCTATTTTTAGATTAACCTCAGTTCTATATTTACCATTCTTGTAATGGGTACATTTGCTTCAATGAGTGGCATATGTCTGTGAAGAGTAGAAGTCAGAAAGTTTACGCACCCAACAATATTTAAATCTCCACAGATCTAATATATTTTGAAATGAACAGTTTTTAACTCAATAACTTCTAATTAATTTTTGTGAATGACAAAAGAGAAATTGAGAGGTAATTGAATTTATCCAATTTTACAATTCACAGAGAGAGAGAGGTCAGGGGAAAGAGAGAGAGAGGGAGAAAGTGAGTGAGTGAACGCTGGAGCAAGTACAAGAGAGGAAATCAGAATCGAAACATGATTTTTGAGGGAAAGAAGCAATGACACCACCAATTTTTTTTGCATTCAAAACATTTTATGGCATAAATCTATTTTCACACAATATGTTCAATCATTCTCATTCCAAACTACAGCACATTAACTTTTAATCATACATAAAATGTGAGTTCTTAGCCAAAAAATAGAGAGTTCTTTACAAAACTTACTCTGATAAATTAAAGCCTAATGTTATCTCTTCCAAACCCACTAGCAGATTTCTTTAATGAATTTCAATGTAACCCAAGGAGAGAAATCACAGCTCAAAAAATTGCCAGAGGAAGCCTTTCAGTTTGAGGATTTTTTTTCCCTCTCTCTCTAACTTCAAAAAATAGAGTTGGAAGAGAGGGATTCTATAAAAGACATTGCTTTGCAAAGTGAAGCTTATGCTAATATTCAAATAAATATGATAGATGAAGGTAAAATAGATTTTAAACTATGTTGTAAAATAATTTTTTCTCTCCTATTATGTTTTTTTAATTTTTTCCTTACGTGGGAACATTTTTCTATTGCTTTTAGAGAAAGAGGAGGAGAGGGAGAGAAACAATGATATGAGGGAGAAACAGAGATTGGTTGCCTCCTATATGTACTTGAACCAGGGAATGTAGGTGCCCAGACAGGGAATTGATCCTATAATCTAGACATGTGCCCCTACTGGGAATTGAAGCTGCAATCTTTTGATTATTGGGATGGTACTCTAACCAGCTGAGCCACACAGGCCAGGATATATCTTGTATTTTAAATTAAAAAATTGTATTAACATTAAATGTGATATTTATGCAACAAACTTAAACATATAGAATTTCAGAAAAGGCAGGACAGTACTGTTTTTACTAAAAAGCTTATATTATGCAAGAATTTACTGCTGATTCTTTTTATAAAGCTCTTTACACAAATGGATTTGAAGAAATTAAAATTGACCAAGAAAATGTATTAGAATGATCAAATAATGTTCAGAGGAAATAACCCTTACAACCGGATATCTGGTGTTTAGTAAATAGAACAGCTTGAACATTGGTAATCCTAATAGGTTAATCCTAATGCATCATGAACACTAGTGTTCTCTTTGCCCAGTTTGCTCTTTTCTTTCTTGTCATCTTTAAAATTGCAGTTACGGTTCAAGTGTCACTTTTTCTGTGACACTTTTTCTGTGAAGCTTTTTATTCTGAAAAATCTCACCTAAATTTTTATCACCACCCATCTACATGTTCCTTTATGCTTAATCAGCTGTCTTCTGTGGGCACCCAATGACCATGTACTGTCATAGTCCTTATAGTATGTTCACATGAGCACTTTTCTTCTATAGCTCCACACACCATCAAGTCACAGAACTTATTTTTTATATATGTACATATCAGCATCTAACATAGTGTCTATTCCAAAGTAGGCTTTTTAGAAAGATTGGCTGACAATGGCCAGAGGGGAGGAGGGAGGATGAGAAGAGGGGAAAGAAGGGGAAGGGCCTAGTCAAAGAACTAGTATAAATGAGCCATGAACATGGATAACAAGGTGGGGAATGACTGTGGGAGTGTGTGAATGGGGAGCAAGGCAGTGGAGAGCAATGGGGTAAAATTGGGACAACTGTTATAGAACAACAATAAAAAATAAATTAAAATGACAGTAGTCAAGATAGAAAAAAAGAAATGTTCAGTACTTTATTATTTAAAACCTAGGTTAGGGAACAAAGAGTTCATGCAGTATATTTAAGAAAATCTACGTAAGTCTCCCGTAGACTATAACTTTTAGAGTACTTCATCATGTCAGTTCCATTTTGGATATATGGGATTGGTTATGTCACTTTGAAAAGAGATTGATTGTTTTTTAATACCCATAGGATGACTCAAAATAGGGGCAGCAATATTTTGCACTGAAAGGGACAAGAAAAGTAGTATAATTGAAAGAAAATGGCATAACAGAATGAAACAGTTATGTTATGTACAACAGGCGTTGGTGGAAACTATGGTCAAATAACATTTGTTTTTGCCATTCTAAAGGAGGCAGCTACTACCCACTTCCAGACATTTGTCCAGAGAGAGTGCTTTTGAATATGCTGATTTTTCATTAGAATCTCAATCTTATTTTAACTAGTTTGAATCTCATTTATAACGTATTTATGACAATTCTTCCTTCACTTAGTTTTCTTATGCCACTTCTCAAATTCAGACAATGAGCTTAACTGCTCATGTGAAGATATAGAAGATGTAAGTACCTTTGTTATCCAATGTCATACTTTGGCTGAACATTCTTTAACTTGTCTACTGCCTATGTGAGAAATTCAATGTATCTGATCCTGGGATTCTCGAGTGCAACAGCAATCACCTAATTCACATTTATCCATTTTGTCAAACTTTATAATTTGGAGCAATCAGTTGTGGCATTGCATTGTCTTCATGTTGAAATTTATAGAGCACTCTCTCTTAAACGCAATCTGAAAGATAGAGTATCTGAGTTTCTTAGTTAAGAGTCAACATACTTGATTATACAAGGGTCTGATTTAACACATTCACTATCTTATTCACAAATTATTATTATTATGACAAGCACATTCATACTATAAGAGCTAACATATATTTTACACATTTACAGATTAGTTATGATTCTGAGAATAAAATTTTGTTTTATAATTTAAAAATTATCCCAACTAATAATATGCATTACACAATTTAGAAAGGACCTTGGGAAGTAGAAAGACTCTTACTGTTTGTTATTGAAGGTAATAATACTCAGAATTTTGTAAGTTTAAGCTAAGATGTTTTGTTAACATTTAACTTTTTTCCCTTGGTCTAATAACCATTACAATATGAATGTTCTACAACTCTGTCTTCATTATCTAACTGATATTTCCCATCATTTAATTTTACAGGATTCTTGTCTGAAGTGTTATGAAAAACACCTTCATCAATTTTATACAAAGTTTGATAATACTTTATTCTTAAATTTTCTGTTTATAATAAATAAATATCCTTCTTACTTTCCTTTACACATGCCTTGTAGGTACTCATATTCACATGTTTCTTATTCCTAACCCTAACATACATTATGAAAAATGGAACCATTTTTGACATTAAAAAATTTTTATTTATTATTTTCAGAAGGGAGAGAGGCAGAGAGGGAGAGAGACATCAATGTATGGTTGCCTTTCACCTGCCCCCAGCCATGGACCTGGCTGGAGACTTGGCTTGCAACCTGGTTATGTGCCCTGGCTAGGGAATTGATCCAGCAACCTTTGGGTTTACAGGCTGGCACCTTATCCACTGAGCCACTAGCCAGGGTGAGAAATTTTAAACATTTAAAAATTTTAACATTTTAAAAGCCTCTTGCATGTGAGAATGATCATTTTCTTTTTCTGCAATGTTATGCATTAAGTTGTATTCCATTGCTTGGCATTTCAAAACCATTTTTATTTCCAGACTTGCTCTCAGTAAGCAGCACAAGAACAAAAAGTCCCTTTTTTCCCTCTTGGCACTATAATTAGCATAGTGATTGAATACTATAAGTGGGCAATAATCATATAGAAAGAAAAAAATTGAGGCTGGCATTGTAACTTAGAAAACAGAATTTGACTAAGAGTTTCTGTAAATTTAAATATAAATAGAAATTATAAAAGTCAGTTATAATGCTCTCATCATCTAATAAAAAAGAGATAAATACATTTATAAGGAGAGGGAAAAGAAATGTTTCCTGGCTGTAAATGTACAGAGAAATGCACTATGTAAACATTTCTTTGAACAATTTAATGGACATGCCTTTAATAACAGTGTCACAAAATATTACTGCTTTGACATCTAAATGCTTCTTATGTCTATCCACAGTAAAAACAATAAGCACAATGTAGAATCAAGTTTCTATGGGGAGATCTCTGGAATAAATTAATATTAAAACATAGGTTTGAAGAATTTCTATTGTGAGAAAGAACTATTTAATATTTTCAAATACCTGAAAGGGTAAAACTGTATAGGTAGGGTAGGAGATGACAATGATAGAAATGTAGGTTGCAGATAAATAATGAAGATGTAAAGTTATTTTTATTTAATGTAACTATGGGAGTGGGAGGAACATGATTAGACTTGATGTGTAGAATGGCAATTCAGACTGTTTGTACTACCACTCCATTTTCTGTATATTTATGCTCTTAAAATAACCCCACAGATATATTTCTAAAGGTTGCCATAGAACAAAGCTTGATTGAAAAGTAGAATAATTCTTTTTTTTTTAAGATTTTTAAAAATGCTTTTAGAGTGAGTGGGGAAAGGAGAGAGGCAGAGAGGGAAAGAGGGAGAGAGATGTCAATGTATAATTGCCTTTCACCTGCCTCCAGCTATAGACCTGGCTGGAGACCTGGCTTGTAACTTGGTTATGTTGCACTGGCTGGGAATTGAACCAGTGACTTTTGGGTTTGTAGGCCAGCACTTTATCCACTATGCCACCAGCCAGGGCTAAAAGTAGAATAATTTGTGACAATCAATTATGAATTGGTTATGTAATATACTATAAATCTATATTAAGAAAAATTATAGCCCCTGCTGGTGTGGCTCAGTTAGTTGAAATGTTGTCCCATAGACCAAGATTTCACTGGTTCAATCCCCAGTCAGGTCACGTACCCAGTTTGGAGGTTTGATCCCCAGTGGGGACAACATATGACAATGCAGCCAATTGAGGTTCCTCTCTATCCACTATCCTTTCCCTCTAAAAGGAAATGAAAATATGCCCTTGCATAAGTATAAAAAGAAAAAAAAAAACTGTATAGCACTGCAAAGTGAAGTAGATTTATGTTTACAGATAGAAATAGGTTTATAAAATATGTCAATGAAAGAGGTTCAGCTTCAAGCTTTAGTTCATACAAATGTATATTTGTCTTAGTTGTCTCAAGCCGCCATAACAAAATTCCACAGACTAGGTGGCTTAAAAAAACATAAATTTATGTTTTCACCCTTCTGGAGGCTGGGAAGCCCTAATAGTTCTGGCAGTTTTCATTTCTGATCAAGAATCTCTTCCTAACTTATAGACACTTGCCTTTTTTCTGTATCCTCAAATGGTGGGATGGCGGAGAGAGGGAGAGTGGCAGGGGGAGAGAGAGGGAGTCCTATTGGGTTATGGCCCTACCCTCTAAAATTTCTATCTCCAGATATTGTCACAGTGAGGATTAGGTCTTTAATATATGTATTTTGGGGGGAAAATTAAGTTCAGAGCACACACATACAAATCACAAATCACGTACACACAATTCTTAGGGGCAATTCGTATTGACCTATTGTTTGTGTTTTTAATCTTTTGCTTGGCAGCTCTTTTGTGATAATTTTCCTAAACCATTAGATATTTTGGGGGAATTTGTTTATCATATCCCCCAATTGCATTTCTTTTTTAAAGATCACAAAGGTTTTCATAAATATCTAAGGTTTGTCCAAATTGCAATTGTTGATTTTTCCTAGACGGGAGATTGAAATTCAGAAATGTTAAAGGAAAATAACTCCAGCTTTTTAGTAGCAGCTCTGTCTAGTTAAGTTCAACAAGTAAACACCTTAGAAATCATCACTCTTGGTCTTTCTTGGACCCATGAAGAAACTGATGTTATAGGGCAAACGGCTACTGTAGAATCTGGAGAGACAGACACATCAAATGCAATCCAGGAACTGAAATTTGGTTACTCAAAGCAGAAATCACTGGAGCCATTAATTTATAGAAACACATAAATGATAATTTTGATAGGATATTGACTAGCATCAGAATAGCTTTGAGAGCTCCACCAGTTTCCTATGTTAAAAATATGAGAAAGATTACTTCCTGGTTCTTGTGAGGGGAAGAGTAATTATGAAATATACTCAGAACCCTTCTCTATGGAAAAAGCCCATTTTCTGGGGCCAAAATTAATGCCAGAGCTTATCTCTTCTGGGAAAGGGAATTCCTCTATGTCCAACTCATCAGCCTTTTTATCTTATCTGAGGGAACCGGGGAAGATAACTTATCAGTGGGGTTCCGGACTTCAAGGAAAATAGATTGGAAGCCCTGAAACCAAGGATGGGAGCTGGGGAAACAATACTATGCCACCAGAGAAACACTCGTGAATATCGGATACCCAAGCCCCACATCTTAGCACCACACAGTGGGGCTCTAGTATAAAAGATGTGCATAACAAGGACACTCTTGGAGGATGAATACATGGGAAGACCACAGCAAGGAGAAGGCAGAAACATGGAGAAATTTGAAACATTTCATACCTATAGCTATCTAATAAATTTTTCATGTTTCTGATGAATGGGATGGAAATATAAACTCACTTATGAAAGTAGTAATATTTTTATATAGTCCTTACTCCATTCAAAGTTATAGTCAAAGACTTGTGTCTAACACTAATTTATTTCTATCATTAATTCCCTGGTCTTTAAATTTATGGGTTTTCATTTGGTATTTGAGGCAGGATGATTTTTAGCAGTTATGTTTTTATCTCTCCATTTTTTTTTTAAAGACCATTTGATTGATTATGCTGTTACAGTTGTCCCAATTTTTTTTTCCCTTTCCTCTATTCTACCCAAGATCCCCTTTCCCTCCCACAATCCTACCCACCTCAGTTCATGTCCATGAGTCATGCATACAAGTTCTTTGGCTTCATCCTTTCCTTTATTATTGTTAACTTCCCCCTATCTATCTTGTACTCATCAACTATGTTTCCTAGTCCCTGCACCTTTTCCCCATTTCTCATCCTTCCCCCTTGTCAGGTCCTGGAGCTTTGAGAGTTTTTGGACTAGTAGGTTCTGATGGTGGGCAGGCCTCTGGTCTGGTGATAAACATGGATTTACTCAGAGCTTTAAGGAGATTTGGCAAGTTGTATTGCAAGCAGCAGCAGGCTAACGACTGAAAGGCTGGGTGGCTCAAGTGGGTGTTGGCCTTCCATGCACAATTTGTCCACCCTGTCCAAAGGCAGCATGCACTAGCTTACAGCAGGGGCAGGCTTATATACATATTGGGACAAAGGAGGCTCTATGTACCTTAGAACAAAGGGGCAGTATACCCAAAGGCAATACCTACTTTTTCAGGGCCATTGTGTTGATTGCCCCTGGGCTCAGTGTTCTGGGGCTCTGGGACAGATTAGCATCAAAACTAGCTAGTTGGGAGACTTCAGTGGAAGGGCCAGCCATATGTAGAGAGGAATGGGGAAGCAGCCCTCCCAGCTGATACCCCTCCCAGCTGATAACCCTCCCAGCGATTTCCATACCTATGATTCTGATCCTATTCTGGTTGTTTTTGTTTTTATATTTTTGGATTCTGTTCATAGTTGTGAGTTTGTTGCCATTTTAATATTCATAGTTTTGATTTTTCTTAAGTAAGTCCCTTTAACATTTTATACAGTAATGGTTTAGTGATGATAAGCTCCTTTAGCTTTATCTTGTCTGGGAAGCAATTTGTCCACCCTTCCATTCTAAATGATAGTTTTGATGGATAATCTTGGTTATAGGTTCTTACTTTTCATCACTTTGAATACTTCTTGCCACTCTCTTCCTGCCTGCAGAGTTTCTTTTGAGAAATCAGCTGATAATCTTATAGGAGCCTCAAGTCTTGCTTCCTAATTCTGTACTGATTGACTGTTTATTCCTTCCTTATGTTCCAAATCATTGAGTTGAACCCTGGTTTCCTTCCCTTCACCATTGGTTTCATGTGGATTTTCCTTTGTTTCATTTAGTCTGGCCTTCATTTCCATTTCTTCCTTTCTATGTTTGCTGTACTCAAACATATAATATATATCAAGTCTGTGAGCATCTTTATCATCAACATTTTAAACTATGTATCTGTTAGGTTGGTTATTTCCTTGGCTGTTAGGTTGGCTATCTCCTCATCATTTTGTTCTTGACAGTTACTTTTAAGTATATTGCAGATACTTAGTAGACTAGACCATCCAAATATTTAGTTTCAATCAGATTCACAAGTCATTGTGACAATCAAAATTTGCCCTTCTATTTTTCAAATGCTCTCTAGAAGGAAGCTTCTCTTGGGTTGAGAAATACTAATAAGGTATTTGAGTGTTATACCTAATTCTCACATTAAGAGATTATTGTAGTCCAAATGATTTTTTAACTCTTTTCTAAACCAAGCCCTATAATTTTATTACCAATAAGTTTTGTAGTTAACACTAATTATCTGAAAAAATAATATTTAATTATATTTCTGACATTTTTACATTTATGAAAATATCTTTGCTTATATCACCTAGAGCCTGTTTAATCTGAATAATAAACTAATTTTGAATAATCAGTAGGTGTGTGTGTTTCTGACTAAAACTGATTAGGCTATTTGGAAGACAGAGAAATTACAATGTAGAGTAATAATATTTCAGAAAATATAGTGGAAAAGACTGAGGTTACCAAGGTTAGTTTGTGCTAATTTGCACTTAAAACATCAAGGAGCAAATTATATTATTACAATAATATAATCATAATATAATTGCTTTACCTCTATTACTAGTAATCACTCAATAATTCTCTAAATTCAATATTTAGTCATGGTCTCCTTTGCTGTTCATGGACTCTGCAGGAAGTTAGAGCATCTGAGTGTGCTCCCGGGCCGGGCAAGAGGATGTGCACAGTGGAGAGCCGTGGAGAAGGGGGCAGAGAGCCCACAGGTTCTGGCTCCACCTGGACCAATCAGAAATCATAAAGGGGGAACAGACAGCTAAAACCTTTCTTTATTAATATTGATTTCTCTTTGTCTTGTGACTTTCTTTCCCCCATCTTTTTTTTTTTTTTTTTTTTTTTCCTTTCTTTCTTTCTCCTTTCTTTTCTCCCTGATAAAACCCACTGGTCCTGGCTCCACCTGGAACAAACAGAGACCATAAAAGGTGAACGGACACCTAACCTTTTCTTTATTAATACTGATTTCTCTTTCTTTTGTGACTTTCTCCTTTTTTTTCTTTCTTTTTCTTCCTCTGCTAAAAGCCCTCAGGTCCAGGCTCCATCTGGACCAGTCAGAGATTATTAAGGGTGAACAGCCATCTAAACCCTTTCTTCTTATTATTATTGTTTTTATTTCTTTTTTCCTTTTGCATTCTTTTTGTTTTGTTTGGTTTGGTTTGTTTTTTTGTCTTTGTTTTTGTTTATGCTAAAAGCCCACAGGCCAGAATACAACCAGACAGCCCAAATAAAGGACACACCAAGAACAGCAAGTGGAGAAAATCTGGGAGACAGCAACATTGAACTCCACACATCTCCTATCACAGAAGGGTGCTCAACTAAGGCAAGGAAGCAAAGCAGGTTAACTCAAGGAAAGAACAAAAATAAATAAATAAATAGCAAGCAAGAACAGTCACCCAAAATGGGGGGGGGGGGGGATCAGTCCATCACCAAAAGGAAAGGAAGAATCCCCAGAAAGAACACAAAATGAAACAGAGGCACCTGGAATATCAGATAAGGAATTCAAAAGAATGATGATAGAGAAGCTCAGTGAGCTCAGTCACATCAAAGAAAACTGTAAACAACTCCAGGAGAACTACAAAGAACTCCAGGGAAATTACAAAGAACTCCAGGGGAATTACAAAGAACTCCAGGGAAGTTACAAGGAACTTACTGAGAACTACAACAGCATGAAAAAGGACATGGAAACTATCAATAAGTGCCAGGAGGAAAGGAAGAATACAATTTCTGAATTGAAGAATACAGTAGAAGGAATCAACAGTAGGCTAGAGGAAGCAGAGGACTGGATCAGCGAGTTGGAGGATAATGTAGACAAATACTCCAAGACAGTACAAGAGAATAAAAAAAAGCTGAATAAGACTGAAGAGGGGTTTAGAGAGCTGCAGGACAACATGAAACGTAACAACATCCATATCATAGGGATGCCAGAAGGAGAAGAGAAACAAGGAATGGAAAACCTGTTCAAAAAAGTCATGATAGAAAATTTCCCTAACATGATGAGTGAAAACATTAATCAAGTTCAGGAAGCACAGTGGGTCCCAATGAGGATCAACCCAAACAGACCAACACCAAGGCACATTATTATTAAAATGGCGATTTTCAAAGACAAAGAGAGAATCCTAAAAGCATCAAGAGAGAAAAGACAAACAACATACAAAGGGGCTTCAATAAGGCTATCAAATGATTATTCAACAGAAACAATTCAAGCCAGAAGGGAATGGCAAAAAGTATTTCAAGTCATGGTAAACAAAGGCATGCAACCAAGAATACTCTACCCAGCAAGGCTCTCATTCAAGATAGAAGGAGAAATAAGGAGCTTCCCAGACAGAAAAAGACTGAAAGAATACATCTCTACCAAACCAGCATTGCAAGAAATGCTAAAGGGTCTGCTCTAAAAATAAGTAAATAAATAAAAGGAAGAAACAGAGAAAGCCAAAGAGGAATACAGACACAAATGGAGAAAATGGCAATGAATAAGTATCAATCAATAATAACCTTAAATGTAAATGGATTAAATGCACCAATCAAAAGACATAGGGTAGCCGAATGGATAAGACAACATGACCCACATATATGCTGTCTTCAAGAGACCCACCTCAGAACAAAAGATCGACA
>PVIW01006446.1:0-86971 GCA_004026585.1 Noctilio leporinus
CCTGTTGTCCATGTCCATGGTTCCTTTATACTAGGTTCTTGTCTAAGCTGCTCCCCATCTTTGCACCTCTCCCTCCCCCCTACCCCGTTCCCCTGACCACTGAAGGCCTATTCCTTGTATTCATATACTTGGTTCTGTGTTGGTTGTTGTTAGTTTTGTTCATTATTGTCCCGTAAGAGGTGAGATCATATGATATTTGTCTGAAGGCCTATTCTTTGTATTCATATACTTGGTTCTGTTTTGCTTGTTGTTAGTTTTTCTCATTATTGTCCCATAATGGGTGAGATTCATATGAAATTTGTCCTTCACTGACTGGCTTATTTCACTAAGCATAATACTCTCCAGTTCCATCCATAGTAGGGGATTTTAATACGTCATTATCAACAATGGACAGATCTTCCAAACAAAAAAGACACCAAGGACATTGTGCCATTGAACAGCACTCTAGAGGAAATGGACCTTACTGATATATATAGAACCTTTCATCTGAAAGAAGCAAAATACACATTCTTTTCAAAAGCACATGGAACATTCTCTAAGAGAGACCACATGGTAGGTCACAAGACAAGACTCAACAAATACAGGGAAATTAAAATCATACCAAGCATCTTCTCAGATCACAATGAATTGACACTAGAAACCAACCTCAAGGGAAAAAAAACAAAAACACTCTAACTCATGGAGACTGAATAACATGTTTTTAAGTAATGAATGGGTTAACAATGAGATCAAAGATGAAATAAAAAAGTTTCTGGAAACAAATGACAATGAATACACAACAGCCCTAAACTTATGGGACACAGCAAAGGCAGTCAGTCCTCAGAGGGAAATTCATAGCAATAGAGGCCTATCAGAAAAGGATAGAAGGAGCATATACAAACAACCTAACCATAAAGCTGCAAGAACTAGAGGGCAACAACAAACAAAGCACAGAGCAAGTAGGAGGAAGGAAATCATCAAGATCAGAGCAGAATTAAAGAACTTCAAAACTCAAACTACAATTCGAAGAATCAATAAGTCCAGCAGCTGGTTCTTTGGAAAAATTAACAAAATTGACAAGCCTTTATCCCGATTCATCAAGAAAAAGAGAGAGAGGGCCCAAATAAATAGAATCAGAAACAACAGAAGAGAAATCACAACTGATACTTCAGAAATACAAAGGATTGTAAGAAATTACTATAAACAACTATATGACAAGAAATATGACAACCTGGGTGAAATGGACACATTTTTGGAAATGTATAATCTACCAAAACTGAATCCAAAAGAAACAGAAATCCTGAATAGGCCAATAACAACTAGCCAAATTGAAGAAGTAATCAAAAATCTCCCAAAGCAAAAGAGTCCTGAACCAGATGGCTACACAAGTAAATTCTACCAACCATTTAAAGAAGAAGTAACTCCTATCCTTCTCAACCTATTCCAAAAAATCCAAGAAGAGGGAAGACTCCCAAACTCTTTCTATGAGGCCAATATTATTCTAATCCCAAAACCAGGGCAAGACACAACTAAGAAAGAAAACTACAGGCCAATATCTCTGATGAACATAGATGCTAAGATTCTCAACAAAATATTGGCCAACTGGATCTAGCAATACATTCAAAAGATCATACACCATGATCAAGTGGGTTTCATCCCAGGGATGCAAGGATGGTACAACATTCTCAAATCAGTAAATGTAATACACCACATCAACAAAATGAAAGACAAAAACCATATGATCATATCAATAGATGCTGAAAAAGCATTTGATAAAGTACAGTAAGCATTTCTGATAAAACACTCAGCAAAATGGGAATAGAGGGAGCATACCTCAACATCATAAAGGCCATATATGAGAAACCTGAAGCCAACATCATTCTCAATGGGCAAAAACTAAAAGCTTTCCCCCTAAGATCAGGAACAAGACAAGGCTGTCCACTTTCTCCACTTCTGTTCAACATCATTTTGGAAGTTCTAGTCATAGCTATCGGAGAAGAAAAAGGAATCAAAGGTATCCAAATTGGAAAAAAGGGAGTCAAACTGTCATTATTTGCAAATGATATGATAGTGTATGTACAAAACCCAATAGATTCCACCAAAAACTTACTCGACCTAATAAGCAAATTTAGCAAAATAGCTGAATATAAAGTCAATATTCAGAAATCAAAAGCATTTTTGTATACCAATAATGAAACATCAGAGATAGTAGCTAGAAAACAAATCCCATTTACTATAGCAACAAGAAAAATAAAGTACTCAGGAATAAACTTAACCAAGGAGGTAAGAGACCTATACTCAGAAAACTACAGAACACTGAAGAAATAAATTAAGGAAGATACAAATAAATGGAAGCATATACCATGTTCATGGATGGGAAGAATTAACATCATTAAAATATCCATACTACCCAAAGCAATCTATAGATTTAATGCAATCCCAATTAAAATACCAATGACATACTTCACAGAAACAGAAAAAATACTTCAAAAATTTATATGTAGCCAAAAACGACCATGAATAGCCACAGCAATCTTGAGAAAGTAGAACAAGGTAGGGGGAATCACAATATCTGACATTAAACTATACTACAAGGCTACTGTCATCAATACAGTCTGGTACTGGCATAAGAATAGACATATGTATTAATGGAACAGAATAGAGAGCCCAGAAATAAACCCAGGACTCTGGTCAATTAATATTTGACAAAGGGTGAAGGGTGGAGTAAAAACCGTCTCTTCAACAAGTGGTTTTGGGAGAACTGGACAGCAACATGCAAAAAAATAAAACTAGACCACCAGCTTACACCATATACCAGAAGAAACTCAACATTGATAAAGGGCTTAAACATAAGCAGTGCCACCATAAAGTATTAGTGCCACATAAAGTAAAGGTCCTGGAGAAAAATATAGGCAGTAAAATTTTAGATATCCTACGTAGAAATATGTTTGCTGATACATCACCAAGGGCAAAAGAAATCAAATAACAAATAAACAAATGGGACTATATCAAACTGAAAAGTTTCTGTTCAACTAAAGAGAACACCAGCAAAGTTAAAAGGGAACCAACTTTATGGGAAAACATATTTGTCAATGATACCTCAGACAAGGGTTTGATCTCCAAAATATATAAAGAACTAATGCGACTCAACACCAGGGAGACAGACAGCCCAATTTAAAAATGGGCAAAGAACCTGAACAGACAACTCTCTGAGCAAGACATACAAAGGGCCCCATAGCCAAGTGCTGGAAACAGCCTAAGTGCCCATCACTGGATGATTTGATCAAAAAACTATGGCACATTTACACAATGGAGTAAATACTACACAGCAGAAAGAAAACAGGAACTCCTACCCTTTGCAACAACACAGATGGAACTGGAGAGTATTATGCTGAGTGAAATAAGTCAGTCAGTGAAAGACAAATACCATATGATCTCACCCATTACAGGACAATAATGAATAAAAAACAACAACAAGCAAAACAGAACCAGATTCATGACTATATTGAATAGGCCTTCAGTGGGCAGGGGAGAGGAGGGCAGGGGGAGTGGGGAGGTAGAGGGAAAGAAGGGGAGCAGTTTAGCTAAGAAATTAGCATGGAAGGACCATGGACATGGACAACAATTGGGACTGACTTTGTGAGGGAGTGGGTGGGTGGGGGAGGGGACAGACGGGAGTAAAAAGGGAATTTTAAAAATTTAGTTTTATTTTGGAATAATCCTTTTAACCTAGGACCACGAAGCAGTGTTCAGGAATTGGATCCATGTTTAGTTCTTTCTGATATCTGTTACTGACCAACAAAAGGTACGATAAATGAAATTAATTCTTCAGGAGTAAATAATGCTAGGTTGCATGACATAGATTGGAAAGAACCCACAGGCCTTAAACTATATTCTAAAATCAAGGCCAAGTCAACAAAATTACCTGCCCATAATTTTGATTTGAAAAAAATAAGAGGGAAAGGAGTCATGTAAATAAAATATAATGTATTTGGAAGTTGACATTAGAAGTGGCACAAGGGGAAAGGGCAGATCACCATATATAAGCTTACTATATTTTATTACTTCTCTGATGCCCTTTCTTTGTATTTTTTATTTATAAAATAGGAATACAGCTTACAACTGAAGATATGTTAAATTTAATTACAAATATGGTTTCTTCCTTTGTGGTATATGTAATAATGTAGGTTATAATCAATATCATCTTAGATTGATGAAATACAGTATTCACTTATAGATATGTACTGGTAGAATATGTTCATTTCCATATTTTTAATTCATGATACAATTGACTACTTCATTTTTATATTGGCAGAATTTCTATATAAGTTACAGACTGAGAAAGAGAATGAGAAACTTACATAATAGGTATATTTCACCTTCCCACATAGGAATAACCAAGAAAAGACTAATAAACTCTGTAGTGACTGTTACCAATGAATAAACAGGAAAGCTCTTGCATTCTAGATAAACAAGTTGCTAGCAAGATACAGAGAGATGGAAAGGGTGGGAGAAGGGAGGGTGAGAGAGAGGATGAGAGACAGAGAGAGAGAAAGGCAGAGATAGAGAGAAGACACAATTTATAAAAGCATCAATATAATTTTTTAAAATTTAAAGATGACAAGAATATCTCTGAAGTTAGGCAGCTGAACTTTAAGACATTTTTTTTGTTTTACTTAGAATTTTCTTTTTTAAAGTTTGCATGGAGTGATAACATAATTAGTTGAATTGAAAAATGCAAAATGAAAAAAAAATCTAACACATGCTGCATATGAGTAAAATTTCTTCTCAGGAAATTTTTGTGGTTTCTTTTTTTATCAGCGTGTGTCAGTAAATTGTACATAAAGAGAGGAGACTATCAAATTTGGGTACCAAAAGTAATTAAAATATGTTCACTGTGCTTAAGAATTACTGAAAAAGAAATAATTTTATGTTAAAAAAAAAGCCTAATCCTTTAACACAAAAAAATAAGAACCAATCACAAAAATACCTCTCTATTATATTGCATGTCTGCAAATGTTCTTTACAATGTGGTGCATTATTTTACAGGTCACTTTCAACAAGTTATGGCTATAACCACCAAATAGCTTACCCCAGCAGACTCTTGACTATTTTTATGTATACTTTTCCTGAAAAAATAAAAGCAAAAATTTAAAAATTTGTTCTTACATGTTGCAGAAGGCTTCTAAGTCAGAGGATTCAAGAGCAGGGAAGAACAGCTTGTTCTTCCCAAACACATCAGAATAAGCTATAGCCATAAACTTTAGAAAGAGATTGTATGTATATTAGGGGTGTAGGACCCTGAGAATGGCAGTGTCCACTGCCCACTTGCTACCCCTAATGTCTCACCCTTGCTTCCAATCCATGAAACTCTCGGGGTCTGGTCCTCTGCCCCACAGTGGTGCTGCTGGCAACTGCTTTGCTGAGTCTATCTCTTGGACCTTGGGTCTGCTGCTTTCAAGCAATTGATTTGCTTTTCTTCTAATCAATTTTTTTAAAAAAGTTGGGTCACCCTCTAGGGATACTACTTTATGACCAGGCTAGCAGAATTTAATTTTTTATATGGTTCTAACCCTAAGTTTTCTCATTGGAAGAGTAAGCTGCTCCTCTCCCATAATGTTTTAGTGAGAAATGGGAGAAGAGGGTATTTCTTCCCATTGGTGGTTTTATTCCTAAGTAGCATATGCTTTAAGTGGTACATTTAATTTTATTTGTCGTCTCAACTAATTTATTTTACCCAGTGAAATATATATATATATATATATATATATATATATACACACACACACACACACACATATATATATATATATATATATATGTTTAAGATTTTATTTATTTTTAGAAAGAGGGGAAGGAAGGAAAGAGGAGAGGGTGAGAAACACCCATATGTGGTTGCCTCTTGTACACCCCCAACTGGGGACCTGGCCCAAAACCCAGGCAGATGCCCTGGCTGGGAATTGAACCAGCGACCCTTTGGTTTGTAGGCCAGCACTCAATCCACTGAGCCACACCAGCCAGGGTGGAAATAGATATATTTTTTTGTAATCAGCAGTTGCCAACCAATACAAGATTATTACTTTGTCTTCTTTTTAATCTAAAAGTTTTAATCCATAATAGCTTTATAGACATATTTTCTTTCCTCATCCCTATCAATGAAATAATAGCAAACAAGAAGTTTTAAAATGCCCTAGGCAGGTGTAAATTTTTAACTTCAAATGTTAGCATCAATAATGAGATTAAATATTATCATTAATTTAGTGGTTTGATATTTTTATTCTCACAAAATCAGTAGAAATGTTAAACAAAAATTATCCAATGTATGGCTACTTTTTATGAGGAAAAAGCAAAATCATTAACACTTTAAGCTTTTTAAAATTAATGGCAAATAAAAGTATAATAAAAAACTATATTTTTGAAATAAGCTTATTTAGAATAGAATTCTTACGACATCACTGTTTAGCTTGTTATGTTAATATAATAGGGCCAAGTTTATTCAGACAACTTTTGGAACATTTACTTTGGACTGCTATAAGCTAAACTAGACCTTTTTTTGCTATATCCCTTCCACATTAGTCTCCTGAATTTGTTGTGCTAATGTGTCAGCAGACCTATTTCTTTAGCTGCTACTTTTCCATTTTTGAAGAGTAATGTTCTTAGCCAGCTCTTTATGATACAGACTAATGATTGAACTCTTCATCCTCTAATTGCTATATCTGTAAACATAGCCCTTAATCCATAAAGTCTCCCTTTGGCAATTGAAAGCATAAACATAACAGATAGGATAATGATACACACAAATCAATTAGATTGATTTGAGCTTGCAATGTTGATGTAGCATTTAGTTTTGAAGACAGGTATCCTTAGTCAAATGGTACAGAAGCTACACCTTTGGTTTCCAGAGAACTTTTTCTTAGAGCACTGAACCTCAAATCCACTTTAGCACTACATTCATTTTAATAGTCAGTGGTGATGCTTCGATTTCAAAAGTGTTAACATTCAGTTGTAATTTTCTCAATAATTGTAAAGTGCTTTGTGATTTTTGCTTTTGAAGGAAGAAAAATATATCAGAACCGTCACAAATCTTTTACCCTAAATCCCGACTCTCCCTCCAGCCCACACATCTTTTATTAAATTCCACTTTGTCTCTGTAGGAAATGTGAATAGTCATTGAAACTGGTTCTATGCCAGTATTTGAAAACCAATACTCTGAAAGATCCAGTGTGTATTAACTGAACATCAAACTCCCTGGCAATGAGGGAACTAATGTGAGACTATGACACAGTTAAATTTAGAAATAGGATTAAAAATAATCCCTGGGTTTTTATTACAAGGTCATTTACAAATACATTCTCTTAGTCCTATTGGACTCAATCCCAGTTGGATTCCATTTCAAAAGCCTATAAAGACTTTTGGAGAAATGTAAGAGTAGAAACTAACATTTTAAAGTATTTAATATATTTCTGAAATTAAGCTAGATGCTTTCCATTAACTCTAATTATTAAATGATAATAATATTATGAGCTGATATTGTTTGGACACTTACTAAGGGGAAGATAGTTTGCTAAGTAACTTTCATTCCTAGATTATATGTTTTCTTATCAAAAGTTTTGTAAATGAAGAAATTGGTACCTACAGGGTTCAATAAATTGTTGAAAATCGCTGCCACTTTTACTAAGTGGCAGAGCAAGATTCCAACCTCTGTTTCTTTGTCTCCAAAGCCTACATTCTCAAAATAATGTCAGTAGAAAGGTTTTGGTACCCATGAGGTTTCCTAGAGGCTTTTTACACTATCCTCATTTTCTGGGGTTTTTTTTTTTTTATTATTCTTTTTACTTTTTGCTGTTATGATTGGATGTTTTTTGTTTGTTTTCTTATGTTCCAAATTACCGATGTGATATTTGATTATTGGCTTCATCCACTTTACTACTGATTCCCTGTAAATTGCTCTTTGTTTTAATTAGTGCATCCTTCATTTCTGATTGGTTCTTTTTTATGGTTTCCATGCCCTTTTTATGCTGTGAAAATTCTCACTGGGACTGCAAGCATCTAACATTCACACCATGGAGCTGCCAGAAAGAGACGAGAGTAAGAAATTGGAAACTTATTTGATAAAATAATGAAAAAAAATTCCCTAACTTGATGAAAAAAATAGACATATTTCCAGGAAGCACAGAGAGTTCCAAATAAGATGAACCCAGAGAGGCTCATTCCAAGACACATCATAATTAAAATGCCAAAGGTTGAAGAAAGAGAGAATCTTAAAAGTATCAAGAGAAAAGCAGTTTGTTGCCGACAAGGGAGTGCCTGTAAGATTGTTAGCTGATTTCTCAAAAGAAACTTCGCAGGTTAGAAAGAATTGGCAAGAAATATCCAAAGTGATGAAAAGCAAGGACCTACATACAACCTATATTACTCTACTTAGCAAAGCTATTGTTTAGAATGGAAGGGCAGATAAAGAGCTTCCCAGACAAGAAGAAGCTAAGGGAGTATAGTACCACCAAACCAGCATTATATGAAATATTACAGGGCCTTCTCTAAAAATATGATAAAAAATATGAACATTAAAATGACAACAAATACACATCTATCAACAATTGAATCTAAAAATAAAATTAGCAAAAAGGAGAACACAAATAGAATCATAAACACAGAGAACATTGTGATGACTATGGGAGATGGGCAAAAAAGTGAAGGGACGAAGAAGTACAAATTGGTAGTTACAGAATAGTCATGGGGATGTAAAGTACAACATAGGAAATAGAATAGCCAAAGAACTCATATGTATGACCCATGGACATGGATGATGATGGTGTATTGGGATTGCCTGAGGGAGAAGTGGGCTTGAGGGGAGAGAGCAAAGGGAGAAAATTTGGGACAACTGTAACAGCATAATCAATAAATTACAACTTAAATAAAGAAAATATAAAAGAAAGATTTTGGAACCGAACTGTGTCTTAACGTCTTCACTTGTAAAGCAGAAGATTGTTGTGGGAATAAAATTAGTGAATACACATAAAGTTTTTATGATATGTGGCAAACATTCAAGAAACATTAGCTATTAATGTTTTTGTTTAATGATAAAAATGCTATATTCCAAAATATAGTGATCTCTTCTTTATATTTTACTATTATAATATAGAGTATAAAATAATTAAAAAATTACCTTTCATCCTAACTGGTCAGTATTTTAAAATAACAAAGTTTGAAATATTTATGCAAAGTATTATTTAATTTAATAGTTATGGGATCTATGATTTATTCTGTAAAATCACAGATAAGGATGTTTCAAAAACAATATCCACTAAAAATTTATTGTTTGATTTTCAAAACACTATTTTATTTTCAAAATGTTTGTTATCCCATATAAGACGGGAAACTAAATATAAAGTATCACATAAAACTAAACTGTGCGGTGAGTTGTTCCCACCATGCAGATAATGTTCAGAGTTTCAGACACTGCTGTAATTTTTAAACCATCCCCCAAATCCTTTTCTTGATGGACTGGGAAAAATGTTCATGTATTTGAGTCTTTAGTCTGTTTCTCAATTTATTAGTTCCACATTATCTGGTAGGAGCCAGTCAAAAGGCATTTTGGTAGGATAACTGTTTTTAAAACAGCTGAGTTTTCAACAAAGCCTCGATGAAACAACTTTCAAGGGCTGGCATCATTCTTGGTTTAAGACAGTGATGACAATATGTATTCAATACTCGCTATTACCATCTCCAGATCTTTGTTTCCCAGTGGGGCAGATTTCTTGCCAAGAATGACCAGTTTTGCTGAAGTGTTTTTGTAACTGACATCACTCAAGCTCTCAAAACAGCGGTTTTATCCCAGCATGCAATTAGTAAAAGGCTTCTGAACTGCACTGAAACCTTCCAAAGGCATCCCAGCAGGAGCTGGCTCTTAAGGAGTCTTCTTCTACTCTGCTAGGCCAGGAGAAGTGGCCTGATAATATCACTTTTTAGTCATGGTTGTGTTTCAAAGAGGTCCACACTTAAGTGAGTTCTTCGGTCAGTTATAGTTGCCTTTAAAACAATAAGGTTGGTGCAATAAGTACAATGTAGAAATCATTAATGCTGTTTTTCAACTGCTTCTAATCTCTGCCTACCTAGTGGGGTTTTCTTTCTTGATTTTCTTTCTTTCTTTCCTTTTTTTTTTTTTTGGCTTCCTCAGGTAAGTCCATTAGTTTAATTATAGCCAAAGGAGTCGTAAACAGAAATAAATGGCATAGATCACTTTGGGGCTAGAGCGTTTAATTGTCAAGAGTGAGATCCTCATGAATTGTCTTTCCTGCTGCCTCTGTAATAGACAGCATACCAGATAGTGATTGCAACATCCATCAACTTGTCTCTGAAAAGCCATGAAATGCCGACCCCCAACTAATACTGGCCAGAGTGAGCAAAACAATCAACTATGTTATGTTAGCCACCGAAACATTTAGGGTTGTTTCTTAAGTTGACATAAACAATCCTATCCTGAGAGACACACACAAGAATTACAAATGAAAATCTGTGACCATTCAAATAACAAACTGAAAAAGGCAAGTTGGCATATTTTGAAAACTTATAGTCTTTAATGACATACTTGTACTCACTGCAATAATTTTGTTTCATTGTAACCTAGATGCTAAAATTGGATCTGTGATTTATGAAGTTAGTACTTATTACCTGAATGGCCACTTTGAAGCAAGCACTCACAATAAATTTTTGAAATATTTTAAATATTTTTCATGATAGCCTATATTATAAAATCTGTTATATTTAAATAATGAAGCAAGGCCCTGGCTGGTAGCTCAGTAGATTGGCACTGGCCTGTGAACCCAAAGGTTACTGGTTCCATTCTCAGTCAGGGAACATAACCACGTTGCAAGCCAGGTCTCCGGCCAGGTCTGTAGCTGGAGGCAGGTGAAAGGCAACCATACCTTGATGTTTCATTCCCTTTCTTCCTCCCTCCCTGCCCTTCTCTCTAAAAATAATGAATAAAATCTTTAAAAAATGAAACATAAGAAATAGGAATAAATTGCTAGTCAGCTATGCAATATTCTGTTGCACAGAGGTACCAAGCTATGGTTCCTTTCTTCATTTTGTTCAGAAGTACTTCTCTCAAAGTTTATTACCTGTAATAAGCCCATTGTGCACTATCATCCATCACATATAAAAATCTTGCAGGAATTGTTTTCTATTTTTACTATATACTCATTCCATAAGGCTGATGAATCATCTTTGTTCAAAACCACTGTAAGAAGCAGTGCTTAAAAAATATTTAATTTCATTTTTAAATGTCTTGAACACTGAAGCTAGTGGAAAAGTCAGAGCTCAGCCTATTAATACCTACCCTATTTTAATGCATTTCAATCTTATTTCCTCTTTATTTCAAATTTTTCAGGTATAACAGCACTAGCAGTTTTAGTCAGTTCTATTATGGCATCCCCCACCATTCTTTTGATTATTCATCTTAGGTAGTTATCCAACATTGTACTATCACATATTCAAAAAAGTGAGCAATAACCAAGTTTTAGGAACTACAGCTCATATAGATGCATCATTATGTTATGTTTAGGAAAGAACCTAAGGTTAATTTTAAAAGACTTCATTAATTTGTATAGTTTTATAAGACCTGCTAATTTAGCTACTATTTTCATAATAACATAAACTAATAGTTTTCTTCAGCAAATATTCTGAAAGCATTTAATTGTTCTTCATCATTCTTAGAATAACATGGTATTTCTTCTGCAAGATGGTGTAAAAATAAAATTTCCTGTATTAATGGGTTTTAATAATTACTAAGCCTCATAGCAAGGCATGCACCATGAAACAAACAATCATTTGGTTGTTAAGAAATGAAATCATTCCATCTTAAATGACTCAACATGAGACATGTGAAATTAATTTGTTGAACAACTAAAATCTGAAGTAAGGTAATGAAATTTAGTTCTTTCATGGAAGGGCAGACAATGATTTCCTTTAGAATATGTGTCTGGCTCTGATTAAAATTCATCTGTTATGCTGCACAAATGAAAGAACAAACTATTTTTGTGTTAAATGATAGCCTGGATTCTGAGACAGAGCCCTGAAAACTGGATGCAGAATTCAAAGGATAGTACCTATTTGTACACTAATGGAGGTTCTTAAAGCCTCACACTACATGAAAACACTGGTGACAATTTGCTGTTCTTTGTTGTGTGACAAAATGGATTGGCAGTAGCTAGTATTTCTATAATTTGCTCCTATACAAATTTAAAAACATATGTTAATTACAACACAAGAGTTATATTGAAACATTGGTTTATTTTTAGTTTTGCCTGCTGATTAAGACAATAACCCATATCTACTGTATATACCTCTATTATTTTCAGTACACTATACTTAAATAATCCATATGTATACGAAATGATACCTAATGTATAGTCAGTTATCAACTATCTAGGATTTTGGAAAGTTGAAACAACATAGTCCAAATACATATAAAATAAAAAACTTTCTCATATGCTATGAGTAGGATGAATTGTATTTTATTTATACAGTGTATCCCAAATGTAATAAAAAGAAGCAACTCAGAAAGGTCCAAGGCAATCAGCCATATATTACAACATTACTAGGAAAAATCTACAAAACAGAGAATCTATGTTCAAATAGTCATGAATGATAACTTTAATTCATCTATTTTGAAGCCATTTTGAGGTAGCTTATAATAGAAACATTCGTACAGGAAATGTAAAGCTATTATTTCAAAATTAAAATATGAGTCAAATTATAAAAGGTGAGGACGGGGAATATTAAACCAAAAAACCTCTATTAACTAACTTCCACTTACTTCTTTACCTGAACAAAAACCCTTGGATAGCACTCAGAAGAGTCCAAACAAATGAATATTCAAATGCTTTAAGTTTAAAGGATAAATTTGTTTACATGCATTAAATTTTTTATGATTTCCACATTTTCCAGAAATCACTTAACCAACAAATTAGATTCCAATTATTTAAGGATAAGAGAGTTTATATTGCATTAAGGTGGGGAAAACAGTAACAGTTTGGCATAAAACTAAGTTCCATGCAGAAGAGGATTTGCCATACGTGTAGCTAATAGAACCTAAAATACAAAGCCCTGAACTTAGGCAAGCCTCTTCCACAGCTTCACGCCTAATTTTGTAGTCATAATTTTCAGTTCTTTTTTCTGAAACAGGGATCCCAAAATTATATAGACCTAACTTTTCATAAAAAAGCTTGGCTTGGTTTCTTTCTCCAAACTTGTTGGCAGTCAAGGAAAATATAATTGATCACACAATGTTTAGTGTTTAATAATAGGAAAATTTCTGGCTCATCAAGAATAAATACACCTTTTTCAGTTGTTATGCTCATAGAAAATGTTACTGTTAAATACTTTATGTGAGGACATTCAGAAATAGAGTCCCCAGGGAATAATGTCACAATATGTATATATCATAGAAAAATGAAACATTATTCTACCTACAGAGTTTATATATACAGCGAAGGCATGCTATTAAAACTTACTTCACATACTGTTCTTTTTTCAGACTGGCACAAAGGGACCCTGGAGTCCACTTTGGGAGGAAAGTTTGTTATGGGGTGTGGGGTAGAGATGAATAAAAGCAAACTCTAGGGCAAGGAGAGAGAATAAAACAAAGAATTGAGCTAAAAGAGTAAGTACATCATGTACAGAAAGGATATTATTCAACCACAGTAAAGTGGAAAGATGAAATGTTTTGTGGAACTATAAGATTCAACAACTTGTGAAGAATTTTTCACTGCCATCATGCGTAAAATGAGAGCAATAAAATTAAAGCATTACTAGTAATGAGAAAACTGGATTTTCAATGCAACTAACTGACAGGATGATATAAAGGTAATTGGTCATGAGAATGTTTAGCATTATTTAAGGGATTGTCTATTTAAAAAATTGCCTTACCATAATTAAATTACAAAAAGTCTCTGTTTTTATTGCAGCACATTTCTATATACCTTATTATAGAAAATAATATTTTAGCCCTGGCCAGCATGACTCTGCTAGTGGGAGCATGGCCCAAAAATTGAAAGGTCATAAATTTGATTCTTTGTCAGGGCACATGCCTAGGTTGCAGGTTTCATGCTTGTTGGGGGTACATATGGTAGGAAATCAATCACTGTTTCTCTCATAGTGATGTTTATCTCTCTTTTTGTCTCCCTCTCCTCTTTTCTCTCTAAAATCAATAAGCATATCCTTGGGTGAGGATTTAAAAAGAAATAATATTTTAAATACAGTATGGGTATTATTTCCTAACAATAAGTATTCAAATCAGAATTTCTTCAATGCTATATTACTGGCACATTGAAGGTGTCTGACATATACCAGATTCTCAATAAATACTTCTATTAAATTAAAAATGCACAAAAAGCTCTCATAGAACTCTATAGAAATTTAAAATGTAATTGTGTTACAAAGGGCATAGCATGAGAAGAAATATACTTACTGTACACAGTATTTATTTAAAAAGGACTAAATGTGTAATGAACTATATATTAGTATACATAATAAAATTACAACTCTACATATAAATTTAATATATTTACACCCTGGCTGGTAGCACAGTGGATAAGGGGCCAACCTGCGAACTCAAAGGTCGCTGGTTCGATTCCCAGCCAGGGCACGTAACCAGGTTGCAAGCCAGGCCTCCAGCCAGATCCCTGGCTGGAGGCAGGTGAAAGGCAACCCTACATTGATGTTTCTCTGTTTCTCTCCCTCTCTGCCTCTCTCCCTTCCGCTCTTTCTGGGAATAATAAATAAAATCTTTAAAATATATATTGAAAACTATTAACTAATCATTGTAATATAAATTACACTATAGAATTGATAACTTGCTTAAAGAATGTTGGGAGTAAAAGGTGATTTTGATTATTTTTATATCACTTTAAAAAGTAAAACGCTATACAGGGGTATTTATAATCTGCCTTCATTTTCTCATATAGCAAATGGTAATATTCAGAATTATTCAGTATACTCTAGAAAAACACTAAAATTTGGGATAACTTTTATAGAATTAACATCTCAATTAAAATATTATACATCTCAATTGTAAGCTTGAAGCTTTTTCCAAGGCTTTTTAGTTGAGAGATTCTGAAGAAGTCTTTCTTGATGACATTAAATTTATTTTTCTTTGTATCTCCATACTCCCACAGAATAGCTTTGCAGGATAATAATACTCAAAAACAAACAAACAAACAAATAAAAAAAATGACTTCTTCAGAAATGTGTAGATAGCAGAAATATAATGGCACAATCACACTCTTTCCTGGCAATGATTGGTGTTTATGTGCTTATTATATAGTTTCATTTATTTGGGCATTGCCTGACAGAGTCAGTTTCTTATCTTCTATTTTCTGCTTGAGTCCTTTTCTAGTGCCAGCATTTTGGGACTCTGCTTAGACATTATGGAATGAATTAAAGGTAGGGTTTTTATTTTTCATATCATTTTAAATGAATCAACACAGAAATTAAAAGACTACTAGGATAATTATTTTCTATTTGTTACATAATAGGGAAAACATGTAACAGTGTTCTTCTTTACTTATATATCCCCTTTATTGTTTATAGCAATTCACATGCCATGTGTGATTGGGAGTTTAAAAACATTAATAAATTACTACCTGAGTCAACCATATGAAACTTTGAGTTTAATTACTTTGTTACTGAATTTATAGTTTGCTTAAATGACTGGTATGTGCATACCAGTTAATTGTCTTTACTTTTCTAATTTTGAGTTATGAGGGATAATATAATCTTTAAGTTATGTAAGTGAAGCATGCCTATTTTGCCTTTCCAGTAATTAAAACTTTAAAATGTATTTTATGATAGAAATTCTAATCTTGATTATTTTAAGGGCAATTAAAGCAATGTTTTGGAACATGAATATGCAATAACAAGAGGATGAGCTATATTTCACACAAAATATTTCTTGTTTAAAACATATAGAAAGAGTTGGAAGTGCATCATTCTGTATATTACTGGGACAGAAATGGGGGTTTTAAAGGGGAAGGTTGGGTTCTTAAAGAGAATGATCAGCTAAAGTAAAGTGCTACTTAGTGCAAGGAAAAGGGCATAGATACTTAATAGTCAGTAGGGCAGGAAGC
The DNA here is from genome assembly GCA_004026585.1 of Noctilio leporinus. NCBI lineage: Eukaryota > Metazoa > Chordata > Mammalia > Chiroptera > Noctilionidae > Noctilio > Noctilio leporinus. The sequence goes on from PVIW01006446.1 coordinate 16,107, forward strand.
ACAGACATTAGAAATAATTTAGGGGCTTAAAGTAGGCATTTTCCTGAAGCAAATACAGAATTAACCAAAGACTGACATCTAATTACAGGGAAGTCCTGGACTAACAAATATAGAGGTCTGGGAAAAATAAGAAAATTAACATTTAATCTGAAAGGGTTAAACCTGGTCATGATTTTCTCAGAAATGGAAAGGAATGTTCCTTCCTGGCTGTAATGAATCAGTCTTAAAACTCTGAAGCTGTTCAGGACCAAGGACAAAGGCAATTCAATCCAGTGTCATAGATTTTCTCACCCAACTTGTCTCAGAATCATATATAATCATATAGCTGGAAATGACTTTAGAAATCATCCACCCCACGTTCTGTCCTTTACAGATAAAACACTGAGGCATGGGATTATTACTCACTTGTCCAGTCCCCCTGTTCTTAAGTGGTAAAATTCAGCGTAAAATCAAGTTGTTTATACACCTGGTACAGTGTTCTCCAAGCTATACAAATATATAGAATCACATGCACAAAAGATTTGGAGTGCTTGTTTTCTATGCTCATCCTAATTTTGGTGTTTATTTAAATGGTCATAAGAAAGCTGCACAAATTCAAAATATGCTCTCAGATTTTTTATTCATTTAACAATATTTAAAATAATTGCTTGCCATTTGAATTTCTTCATTCTGCAATTTTCTTGCCTGATACCTGAAAACTCTTCTATTTTTGTTATTTTTGTGTTATTTTGTGTGTTTTTTGTGTATTATTAACTTCAAAATATTAATATTTTTTCTAAATTGCTTTTTTTCCTTTTTTTCTTGGCAGGCTTTATCAAGAAGTATTGGAATTTATAGAAATTAAACTATTGTTGAGCTTTCATGAGAAAGGATCAATCAGGAAGGGGGACAGAGGGGAGCAAAAAGGGGATGGATGTAATACAACAACAATAAAATTAAAAAAAATCAGGGAAATACTGTATTATTGTTAGAAAACATTTTGTCTACATTTAGGCAGAAATATCAAGAAGAGCTTAAAGTGAAGGTTAAGTTCAAGTGATGCTATAAGATCCAGACACTTATTTTGTGACCTCCAACAGTAACGTAAAATATTAACCTAGAAATTGAAAGATGCATCCTAATTTGGATACAATGTTTTTATGTGTTTGTTTGAAAGAACTTTGACCTGCCTACATATTATTACAACTTGGTATAGTGGAAAGGTGGTGAACCTTAGAGCCTGATGTTGGCTTGACTCACTGTAAATAATGTTGAGGAAATGTCTTATCTTTCCTCAGTCTCAGCTTCTCTCTGTAAAATAATATGCTTTCAGATAGCATTAAATTACACATGTAGACATATCAGTCTTCCCTGATGCTAAATCCTAAATAGCTGAAATGATAAATTTCTGAATTAGCCCCAATACCCAATTCAATTCTTTAAGGTAGTTAGCCTTGGTCCCAGATCTTATAAAGATGAAGTATATCCCTAATTCCTCCCACCAATTGCCCCAGCTTGAACTGTTGTGATGAATTCAAAGAGCAAGGTAATTAATGAAGTCTCATTGTAGATATGGGTTTCCCCAAAAAGGGATCTGCTAGAATCTTGGTGTGTGTTTGGGGTGAGGGGGAAGGTTAGACCTACTGTTTAACTAAATGCTGGCCCCAAACTTCTGCCTGCTTCTCTGTAGATCTCAAAGTATTTTTATCTTTTAACACTTTTAAAAAAATATTTTATTTATTATTTCTAGAGAGAGGGGAAGGGAGAAAGGCAGAGAGGGAGAGAAACATCAATGTATGGTTGTCTTTTATCTACCTCCAGCTATGGACCTGGCTGGAAACCTGGCTTGCAACCTGGTTATGTGCCCTGGCCGGGAATTGAACCAGCAGCCTTTGGGTTTGCAGGCTGGTGCTTATCCACTTAGCCACCAGCCAGGGCTTCCTTTAACACTTTTTATAAGCTGTGTCCTTTAATTTATTTTATAGACTCCAGCTTATTTAATCTTCCTAAACAGAGCTATGATCAGGAAACTGCCTTGCTCAGCCCTCCTTGGTGTGGTTCAGTGGACTGAGTGCCAGCCTGTGAAACAAAATGTTGCAGGTTTGATTTCTGGTCTGGAGCACATGCCTGGGTCTCAAGCCTGGTCCCTGGATTGAGGTGTGTGAGAGGCAAGCAGTCAATATTTCTCTCCCTGTCTTTCTCCCTTCTTTCCTCTTTGCCTGAAAATAGTCTTTGAAAGAAGGAAATTGCCTTGCTCAAATAGTTTCAATAATTTCATATTTTTTGGAAAACAAAGTTCAACAACCCTTTCCTTGGAAAATAATATTGTCTGTGACCAAATTACACAGTAACTTCCCCCTTTATTGCCCCTCACTACCCTGCCTAACAAACCCTAAGGTCCTGCCCAAATTTTGTACTTGAGGCTTCCCTTCTGCACTTCCCAACTCTTGCCTTTGAGCAATGCTTAACTTTAGTCTTCAGTTGTCCTTTCCTCTTTCTAGAATTTTTATCATATTTAAATCTTTAGACCAGATATTACCTATACCTCTCTCTTTTATGTTCCTACAGGTCATTATTGCCATTCATTAAATACAATCTTTTGCTCTGTTTATGTGAACGTGTTGAATTTTCCCAACTACATTGTAAACTGCTTGAGAGCAATTTTTATATGGTACCAGAGTGAATACATAGGTAGCAGAGTTTTAAACATTTAGATATAGAATGCTTCTTTTGAAAACTCAAGAGGTTATGGTGAATTGGAACGGCAGAGTTTGTTTCATAAAGGAGGTCAATTTGAGTTCGAGCCAAAGATAATTTAAAGAGTTTTCATGATAAAACTATGTATGCTAGAAGGAAATCACCTTGAATAAAGATTTGTGTTGAGGATAGAGTTGAAACCAAGTTCAAGTAAATTATAAGGGAATTGCATTGTAGAGATCTTGTAAAACATAAGAGTTTCAAAAATTACAGGATGGTAAAGTTATAGGATGGCAAAGAAGAAAAACACATTACATCATGAGTCAGGAGAGTCGTCACAGTTAACTTCGGATAGTATATGAGACTTCAGTAATGATTTTTATGGACTTCCATTGCTATTCTGTAAAATTAAGTGATAAGATTCAATGGTTTCTAGTCTCTTCTAGCTTTAAAGTTGTGTGTCTATAAAGAAATGATGTGTTACTCTGTTTTTTGAGTAATTAGTGGCATATAAATGCTGTACTTAAGGCCCATAGGAAAAAGATCAAAGAGTATAAAACATTTATAAATACAAAATTTTAGGTTTTCTTATTGTTTTATATAAGTAAAAATAGTTACTAATTTATGTAGATGTTTGTAATCATATCAAGTCTTATAGATTATTGTAGGTATATACTCATTTTTGTCAATTATTTACTATTTCAGTGTTGAGATTTTTAGAAACATAATAGTCTGGAGGGATCACAAATATTACAGACCTACACTCAAAATTTCCAGACAAATGAAATTCTATCTTTGATTTTAAATAGCTTAAGGGAAATGGTATAGTCCTAGCTTAAACCAATTAGCTCTAATGACCCTATTACACTTTGTGTATCTGTGATCCAGATACTTTTGCTGAAGCCTAAAGTGAAATTTTACATCATTTTGTGAAAACTCCTGGACAAAATGAATAAAAATTACTCAGACCTTTTCACACAAAACTATTTTTTATTTGAATATTTATTGAGCACATTCTGTGTCAAAGAGAATGTTATATGCTGCACAGAGAGGAGGAAAAATGAGTAAGACATCCTTAGATCCAAGGCAGCTTACACTTTGCTAAGATAAAACAAACATACAAAACAGACTGAACTTCTGAAGGGCTGACATATAGTAGATTTTCAATAAATAAATGTTACTAAGTTAAATAATGCAGAAGTTAGACTGTGATAGATACCACCTGAGAAATACAAAAAACAATGGTAACTCGGTGTTTTAGGAAGAGCAGAAAAGGTTTGTCAGAAAAGTTGTGTTTGGGACTGCCAGTTAAATTCTTAATAGGAGAAAATGTTATGGACTATAGGAGAGAATAATCCTAGAAAATATTTGAAAGGTAGAATAGCCTAAATTTTGGAAACAGGGAATGGCCTAATTTGGCTGGAGGTTAGGGGTATATTGAAGACTTAAGTTATAAAGGTAAATGGCTAAAAAGTTTATCTTTCCATAGGAAACTTTGGAGTCATCAAATAATTTAAAATAAGGAAGTATTATGTAACATCTTCCTCTTTCAGCAATTACACTTTACTATGACTTAGGGTGATTCTTAAATAGCACTTTCAATGCTTAGAAATTCATGCACTGAAAACACAAACTAAAACCAAAAGCCCAAAAAAAGGTGTTAGCATTTTCACTTCTCAGCACTCTGGACAGCAATGTCACGAATGATTGTTCAACTTCTCATACAGATCTTGAAGCAGTTCACGAAAATACCTGCATGTGTTGATGGTTTTGGATTTCATATTCCATGTATTTGAAGTTCTATTGACAATAGATTTACTGTTATTCAAAAAATAAGGCCTATGTAACATATTTATATTAGAAAAGTATTTTTGCCAAACATGTAACAGAAATGTTAAATTTCTATTACTGGCTGCTTCTTGCCCTAAAGTTATGCTAGAAAAATACGATTTCCAATCACTAAGAGGAAAAGGTATCTTTTTAAACAATGTCATTAAAACTTAATTTTTAAATGATGCTAGGTGTCATCCTACTCATTTAGTTTTGAGAGATATAATCTAAATGCATTCATGTTAACAATTTAATTATGTGTTAAATGTGTGTTTAATCTAAACTCCTCTATAAACTGACATAAATACTGCCTAAGTTTTCAGTTTTTATTGCAATTAGATAATTTTACCTTACAGATTAAGAGTTTAAACTTAAGAGCTGTGTCAATATATTTATGAAATTTAAAGTAAAATATTTATTATAAAATATTAGAAATACTCTTCCCAATCCTTTCCCACTAGAAATTATATACTCAAAAGCTTTGTCAAGAAAAAAATTATTATCTCCTACTGTGGTAACTAAAGCATACTTTCCCACCATGTTCATTGATGTTAGGCTTTGCCAGGTGACCTGCTTTAGCCAATAAAACAGGAACAGTGTTTTATTGAATGAATAGTTATTAAATGAACAGTGGCCTTATATGTACCAATGTGGTTAATCTTGAGCTTTTAGGCTTCTGCTATTCACCATGAGAAGAAAATATCCTATATAGCTTCTGGTCCCAGAGAAATGAAGACAGTGGAGTGAATTTCAACCTGACCTGATATCTGGGGTCCAATCAAGCCTAACCAAGCCCTGGTGAGTCCAGCTGAGATGGGCAGATCAACCACAGATTGATGACTGAGGAAAAGATTAATGTTTGTTTTATAAGTTCCTAAGATTTTGGGCTTGCTTATTATCCAGCATAATTGTAGCTGTCACTATTACATGTAGTATTTTATGTTTTGATAGCTATGTTTCCCCAACTATGTAAGAAGAAATGAGATTTATTGTTATAAATTACATGGTAATTAAATGTTCTAATGTAAATATTTCTTGGTAATTGTGATAGGATTTTGTCAACTAAGAACAGTCTTTTTGGAAGCCAGTTTTAGTTTCATGAGGGCCACAAAAATGTTCAAACAGAAAGAAGATTAAGCTACACAGTTTTTATAGAAGAGTTGTAAATTATTTTCAAATTTCTACTTCTTAAACTAATATTTTATAAATTTCACCTTCTTCTTCTTTTTTTTTTTTTAACATCAATGTATGGTTGCTTTTCACCTGCCTCCAGCCATGGACCTGGCTGGAGACCTGGCTTGCAACCTGGTTATGTGCCCTGGCTGGGAATCGAACCAGCGACCTTTGGGTTCACAGGCCGGCACCTTATCCACTGTGCCACCAGTCAGGGTCAAATTTCACCTTCTTACCTTATAGCACAGCATTAAAAATTGCTTATCTTAGTAGATCATTTATCACCTGCACATTGTAGTCTCCTTATAATTTAGTTGTTAGGAACCATGATGCAGGGCATGAATTACCTTTGTTCTTCAAGAGGGGACTTGCTTAGAATAAATGGCCAAAAGATGTTAACTATATACAAAAATTTGGTAACTTTAAAACTATGTACAAATATTTTGCTGGAAAAAGTTCCAATGTCATATAAGGATGTCTTAAAAATTATAGCCCAATTGAATAAATTTCTCAATTTTAATGAACTATTCAAATAAGCTCATCTAGCACAATTAGCATGAATATATGTATATATATATATATGTATATATATATATATATACATATACATACATACATACATATATGGAGTCATGTAATTATTGAGTGAATATTTCCAGTTCAGATGTCAGAGACATCTTGTTAAAAACCAAGAACTATGAGTAAGTGGGTGAAAATAATTTGCTTCATAAACAAGTTGGCCTATTTTATCTGGCCGAGTTTTTTGAAAAGGCAATTTCCTTTTATAGGTAAAATAGAAATTGTTCAACAATTAAAATATAATTTCATAATAAGGGGAAGAAATAAAAGATAGTAAGATCATTTCCTTTCAACAATACTAAACCCATTTAATATATATATTGAATAATTATCCATTAATTTGTAATAGACTCATTAAGTAGATATTTTATTGTTATGTATCAGTTTCATACATTGCTTAATTCAAATGTATCAGTTTCAGAAAAAAACTTTTTGAAAATATTTTGAAAAATGAAAAGTTTTTGTCTGACACACTTTCTACATTGAAATTGAGGTATGTTGAACTGATTTAATTAAGCCTATGTTTATTTAGTTGGTTAATTCTTGGATGGGAAAGAAAATAATTATAGCTAGATATTTCATTTCATTAAGCATATATAGTATTCTTGGATTTTGAACATCGAATTATTTTGGATTTCCTTTTTGAAGATCATAATAAACTACCTTTATCCAATCATCCAATTAAGACAAATATGTATTTAATATTGCAATTACTTAATTACTTATATGTATTTTTAAAAAGTAAAGCTTTCAGCACCTAAAACAAAACAGGGATGAAAAAGATAAATTTTAATGAGCAATAAATAGAGTTGAAAACAGAATTCCAAAATGGTAAATGAACTTTTTTGCTTTGCATGCCAGTGAAATCCTTTTGCTATTTTCTGGCAGGTATCAGGATAGACAGAAGCTTTCCTGAGTATTGACTGGACTGAGGAAAACCCAATTAGTTCTTCAGCTTTACCAACGTCTGTTCTTTCCTGAGAAGTAATTCCAAGTAACTTTTAAGCAGGCAGGAAGTTATTCACATTGTAAAATTTTAGAAATGCTTTAGCTTAGTTTTATCTTGGGCTTTGTGAAAGCAGACAGAGAATGTCACACATACCAGCTTCAGGCAAAATCTCCAGTATATTAGGCTTCACCCACATTAAAAAGATCAATAGCCAAGGTAACGGAGAGAAACTGCATGTACAGAAAGTCGAGAGAAGAAAGCAGATGAGAAAATGTTCATGTATACATTTTAGATCATATGTAACTTTAGCATTTAATTTATACTGTCCAGAAAGTATCCAGCCATGCACTATGAAAAAAAGTTATTAAAGAAGATACAAGAAACCATTTTACACAGGACAATGATGGCTCAGTCTCCCTTAAAGTAGACATCTTGGAACTTCACACAGTTCTTCCAAACACAATCTGCTGACCCATGATATTTTCCTGAATCTCATCGATGGTCTGAAATCTCTTCCCTTGCAAAGATGATTTTAGTTTTAGGAGAAGCTAGAAGTCACAGGGTGTCATCTGAGCTAGAGGGAGGCTGAGTCACCTGGGTGACTTGATGTTTCACCAAAAACCTCCACACTAGATATGATGCATGAGCAGGCACATTGTCATGATGAAGCTGCCAATCACCAGTTGCCTATAGCTTCTGGCTTCTGAATCATCTAAATAGTTTCCACAGAGGAATGCTCAAGCTTAATGCAAAATCTGATGCAGATTTATTGCTCTACTCACTCACTCATTTTGAATACAATGGCCATGCAGTATAATTGCTCACTCAACTGTGTCTACTGACCCCACCAACTAGTATCATGAAGTTGTCATTGTTCACGCATATGCATTCCAGTTCTCTCTCCTTGGCTGTCAGATTTCACGGATGTCCCACAAACTGTTCTTCCTATAGTAACAATGGCTGAACATTTTCAGAACAGACCTTGTATAGTATCTGCATTGTGCAGTATTGGTTCAAGTATAATAGTCATCTCCTCAAATGTGGTGTAAACTATTTTAAGCAGGCTTTGTGTTTTACAGTCCCTCTGTATTCCTAAACACAGAGCCAAGCCTAGTGATAAACACCATTTAATGATTATTGATATAAAGATTAAGATCATAATTCAGATTTGATAGGACAATAAATGTTAGATTAATGCAAATAACACAAACATTAGGGATTTAAACTGAGGTGACATGGACTGCTTTAGGTCACCTCAATATTGTTTATTTCTAATTATAAGATTACTTGCCATTGACTGAAATTTGTAAGACAATTTTTATTCTAGTTAAAAAATATTTCTTTCCCATTTAAGTGTTCTGTACCCATCTTTTTATTATCTTCTCTTCTTCCTTTGATTTTGTGTACAAAGAAAAGATACATTAAATGCTTTCTTTTTATTTTGCTGATAGTTTCCTTTGCTGTGCAAAAAAATTTTAGCTTGATGTAGTCTTACTTATTTTTTTCTTTTACTTCTTTTGCTTGAGGAGGTATATCAGAAAAAAATATTGCTATGAGCAATGTCTGAGATTTTGCTGCCTACATTTTCTTCTAGGATTTTTATGGTTTTGGGTCTAACATTTTATGTTCTTGACCCATTTTGAATTTATTCTTGTGTGTGGTATAAGAAGGTGGTCTAGTTTAATTTTTCTGTGTCTGTCCAATTTTCCCAAAACAATTTATTGAATAAATTGCCATTAGCCCCATGTATGTGCTTGCTTCCTCTGTCAAATATTGAGTATAAAGGTGTGGCTGTATTTCTGGGTTCTATTCTGTTCCATTGATCTATATGTCTGTTTTTACACCAGTACCATGGTATTTTGAGTACTATAGTCATATAGTATAGTTTGATATCAGGTAGCATGATTCCTCCAACTTTGTTCTTACTTCTCAAGATCTCTGTTGTAATTTGGGGTCTTTTGTAGTTTCATATACATTTTTGAAATATTTGTTCTAGTTCTGAGAAATACATTATTAGTATCTTGATAGGAATTGCCTTGAATCTATAGATTGCATTGAGTAGTATGAAAATTTTGATGATGTTAATGCTTCCTTTTCATGAACATGGTATATACTTCCACTTCTTTGTATCTTCTTCAATTTTTCTCTTCAGTTTTTTATAACTTTCTGAGTACAGGTGTTTTACATTCTTGGTTAAATTTATTCCTAGATATTTTATTCTTTTGGAAGCAATTATGAATGGGATTGTTTTCTTAATTTCCCTTTTGGTTAGTTCATTATTGGCATATAAAAATGAATTAATTTCTGAATATTAATTTTGTATCCTGTTACTTTGCTGAATTCATTTATCAGTTCTAGTTGTTTCTTAGTGGAACCTTTAGAGTTCTCTATGTACACTATCATGTCATCTACAAATAATGGCAGTTTTATTTCTACCTTTACAATTTGGATGCCTTTTATTTCTTCTTCTTGTGTGATTGTTGTGGCTAAGACTTCCAGTACTATGTTGAATAAGAGAGGTGAAAGCAGACATCTCTGTCTTGTCCTCCATCTTAAGGAGAAAGATAACACACTGAATATGAGAGCATATCTGCTTATATATCTGAGAAGAGATCTATATCCACAATTTATAAAGAACTTATAAAGCTCAACCCCAAAAGATGAACAATCCAATTTAAAAATGGGCAAAGGACCTGAATAGACATTTTTCCAAAGAGGCCAATAGACATGAAAAGATGCTCAACATCACTAATCATCAGATATATGCAAATAAAAATCACCATAAGATACCTCCTCACATCTGTTAGAATGGCTATCATCAATCAATAAACAAGAAGTACTGGCAAAGATGTGGTGAAAAGGAACCCTTTTGCACTGTGGGTAAGAATGCACACTGGTGCAGCCACTGTGGAAAGCATTATGAATTACCTCAAACATTTTAAATAGAATATACTTATGAGTCAGGGATTCCACTTCTGAGAATGTATCTGAAGAAACCCAAAACAGTCATTTAAAAGAACATAAGCAACCCTACATTAATTGTAATCTTATTTATAATAGCCAAGATTTGGAAGCAGTCCAAGTATCCATTAGTATATGAGTGGATAAGGCAACTATGGTAGATTTAGACAATGAAATACTTCTCAGCCATAAAAGAAAAGAAGAAGAAGAAGAAAATTGTACCTTTTCCAACAATATGGATGGACCTGGAAAATATAAGCCAGTCAGAGAAAGATTAATACCATATATTTCACTTATATGTGCAATCTTGTGGGAGTCTCCCATCCCATGGGATCTCCAGATCATGGATGAAATGAATTGCACCAGACTTGAAGTACCTGAGGGGAGAAGGGATGGTGATTCCCTCTATTGGGGAATGTACTAAACTCTTCTTAGCCCAGCTTTTATTAGGATGAGTACATGCAAAAGTACACGATGTAGGTGCATAGTATATTAACCAATGTCAGGGGGTACCAATCGTAAAAGCAATGAAAGGAACACAGAGATCAAAGCCTGGCCTTGGTTAGTTAGACATATTGGTGTCACAGCCTCGATAAGGTGCAGCTCACAAATTCATTCTATGCCTTGACTTAAACATCTATTAAGGTCAGAGGCTAGACAAAGCAGAACAGGCTTCAAAGCATACTTGGGATTTTTAGTTCTGATTTCCCATAGGAATTCTCTGTATAGCATTGGATCATGTCTGCTGCCTGCTTCCCGATTTTTGGTCAAGACTTACAGGCCCACTTTCCAGGCCTGGCTTGTGCAGATGCCCGGAAGCAGCTTCCAATACCATGCTAAGCGGTCCCACACACAATCTAATGAAGAAACCGAACTAATAAGCAACATAGAGACAAGTTCATAGATAGAGAGCAGGCTGAGAGCTTGTGGTTGGAGTTGGGTGGTAGAAAGATTGAGCAAAAAAGAAAAATAGTGTGGTAATTGTGAGGTGGAGAGGGATGGGTTCAGATGGAAATGGGTAGAAGGCAGCCAAATGTTGATGGGAAAAATATCATATAAATAAATAAATGAAAGAATAATAATAATAACATAATTGCATTCTTCAGTCAGATAGACATTAAAATCAAATGAAATAAGTAGACAATCTTTTTAGACAACCTTTTAACCTTCACTCTGACTAAAGTTTGGGAAGAAACAACTATTAAAATTCAATAAAGAATTATGGAAATTCCAGCCTTCACTCGCCCTTACCTCACATAGGTAAGTCAAAAAAAGTCATATGCATGGCATTTCAAAGTTAATGGAGAGAGGTGATACAGATGGTCTCTTAGACTGATCTTTTCACAAAGTCCAACTGGAATATGGTTTAGGGAAGGGCTATCCTTTCTTGTATGGACCACATTGTATTTGTAGGAAATTTTCTAGGAGAACACTGACTGCACAGTTCTGAATATTTAAATGTAATAGCTTTGCTTTAGACATAGGTAAATGAGTCTGCCTGTAACACAGCATAGGTTAGATTATTTTGCTTGTGTTCAGTTGGTATTGGAACCCAACTCTTCCCCTCGAGGCCTATAGTTGGAGTTATAATCCCCTTTTGAGACAAAGAAGGTGACTTAAGTTATGTTTTCTAACTTGTGAATTACTTTTACATATTCTTATGATAGAAAGTGTGATCTTTATAAAAAGTAATAATGATCTTTACTAAACATAATATCTGAGAGTATTACTGGAGAATGGTGTATTGGGTGATTGCATTGTTAGTTATATATTGACTAATTCAGGAGATATTGCTTTCAGAAAAAAACATTGCTAATAGTCCCTAGGCAAAGATTTTTGAGTCTCTAATCTTTGAAAAGCTGCCACAATTTCAATTTATAGTAAGTCACACATTAACTAACATTCTTGTTTATATGTGAATTTCACATGGAATGATCTTTTGACTCATTGGACACAGGTCAGTGAAAGAGAGCATAGTTAGCACTAGGGAGCTTTACACATTTTATGTCTTTAAGCTTAATGAATTACTCCAACATCCAAAATGGCATTGTGTTATGTATACTGTCTAATTAGGAATATGATTTCACAACATCACATTTTTTTTAGTACAACCATAGTATTGCAATTTAGCATGCATTTTGTTAATGTGCTTTGTACCCATCAGAGCCTCATCTTTGTTTCCCAGTGCCATATGTTACCAGTCTAGAGTAAGCCTCTTAAGCCAGAGGAAATAAAAAGGAGTAAAATTACAGTGTGACATATGCTATTAGTTACCCATGAACAACCAGTCCCCTCTTCTTTCCTACTCAAACCCTAATTTGGTTCAACTTTGGGGAAAATGTACTCTTAGCCCAGAGCACAAAGCATGAAGGATCAAGGTCATGGTCTCATTCCCTTTTCACTGGGACTTCACAGGAAGTTTGTATGTAACTGAGTTCTGGCCAGTAGGACTTAAAGAAAATCTGCTGTTGCAAGGCTTCCAGAAAAAGTTTTGTCTTGGTAAAAAATAAATATGCACGAGAAGAGAACACCTCAATCCCCTCTCCTTTCAGGCCTTTGGATGTTATTATGAGGATTTAATGCATAGTTCTACTGCTGCCTAGGGGCCGGGGATGAGGGAGATTGATGACATGAAAGCATGGCAAAGGCGAGGGTTAGAAAGAGCTTAGGTACTTTAAGGCATTGTTAAGTTGCTGAGCCAATTCTTAGATCTGTTTCTCTCTGGACTTCTTGCTGAATGTCATAATAAATGTCCTTATTGTTTAAGCTACAGTTAGTAAGATCTTCTATTACTTACAGACAAAAACATTCCAACTGATAAAAGAATTTAGTTAAAAGAATGCAGTTCATACTAGTGTGGTTGCTCCTCTCAGGGGCAAAGAAAAGAAAAGGCATTACTGGTTTACTAATGAGCTTGTTGTAGATCTGGTAATTTAGAGCTTAAAATGCATTTTCCCCATAGAGATGTTATAAATGATGTCTAGGTTCCCAAGGTAAACCCATAAGGCCTATTTAATCCAATAAATGCCACAAAATCTGTACAGTCTAGTAGAATTGAATCACCTTGAAAAATAATGTTTCCTTTGGGACAAAAATGAATTTAGGAAAAAATATGAATTCAGAGATCTAGCTTGGCAAAACAAAAAATTATCACCCCAATAGCAATAAAACTGAGGACTCCCCTTCCTCCCCCCTTAAGAACTGGGCAATGGGACTGTTATTAACCCATTTCCCAAAAGGCAGTGGTGATGTCTCAGTTTGAGAAAGGTCAGAGACTAGGCAGGGATCCAGAAACGGGGTAGAAGCTTGGCAACGGGGAAGAGTTAAATGTATTTTCCCTTCTTTACTCCCTGGATTCAAGAATTTATTTGCCTGCTTCTATTTGTATACTACTACCTACTGTTTCTAATAGAACAATTCTCTTCTTCTCTTTTTCTGTAGCATTCATAATTTATGCCTCATTCAAGCAGAACCACCAGTGTGATGGTACTATCACTGTGCATCAGGTTTTGTTCACTCTGAACACCAGGTTCTTGTTGCTAATGGTGCAACACTGGTCATCACTTAAGATATCTCTATTAAAAAAATAGTTATGGGGAGAGGGTATTTAACTTGTGATGCAATGGTAAGACATTCTACTAATACTAAATTAATTTGTGCTTTGTTATCACCAGAGCAGTTGGAAGATGTAAGAAATCTTGCTGTTCACTTCTTGCTGAAACTCAATGAGGTTGTCAGGTTTTGTCTTCTGAGTCATGAACTCTTTACCTTGTGGAGTTCTTGGCCACCTTTATGTAGCAGAGCCAAGTGCTAAAGTGGTTAAAGCCCCAAAAGAGAACTCCTACTCCCTATCCCCTACCCTCTCTTGGCTTGTTTTCTCTTTTTAAACCTAAACTTGCAGAGGGGGAAGGCAGACAAACTGGGGAGGAAAGAGACTTTCCAGAATTTTCCTTAGAAATTTATGAAGTAAAAGAGGATCTAGGAGGCTGTTGTGGAATGAAAGAAGTTTGAGGCCTGTTCCAACCATGAACCCTGGAGATACATCAAGATCTCTGATGAAATGATACTGGGATGCTGGGGATGGGAATTACTTCTTGTGATAGGCAATACAAATTATTGAAATGATTATAATATACACATATACTGCTGACTACACATCAATTACATATGAAGGGTCTGTATGTATCTGATAATGTCTGAGGATTTCTCTGATTTATCCAGTTAGTCAGTGAGTCCTTGTGAATATGAACATGATTTCTATTATACTACACTTAAAGTCTCCTTCATGCATAACCCAGTATCATGTGGCTTTCTTATGCACACCACTTCTTTGAGGATTACTTGGGATTTTTAATGGATGGTAACCACAGGAGAAGGAAAGGAGATTTAGGTAAAGGTCCTTCCTTTGCTATTTCAGCATTTTTTCCCTTCACATAGACTTTTTTTCCATCTCCTGTTTCTCGGTTTATTTAGGCTGCTATAACAGAAATACCATATACTAGGTGGCTTATAAACAACAGAAGCGTGTTTCTCACAGACCTGGAGGCTAGAAGTCCTAGGTTAAGGTACCAGCATGGTTGAATTCTAGCAAGAGCTCTCTTCTGGGTTATAGGCTACTGACTTGTCATTTTATCCTTACACCATGAAGAACAGAGCAGAGGAAGGAAGCTCTCTTCTGACTCTTATCATGGTGCTTCTCCCATTCATGAGGGCTCCACCCTCATGTCCTCACTAATTACTTCCAAATTATTTTCCAAAAACCTCACCTCCTAATCTCATCACATTGGACAGTACAGTTTCAATGTATGAATTTTGGGGAAACATTCTGTATAGATGAGACTCTGTAACTCCAGGAGATATGTGTCCACTGCCACTTAAAGAAAGAAATGTGAATTAGTTTCCTGGAGTTCTGAACACTAATTTAAAAAAAAAAAAGAGCACTCTAGTATAGATTTATAGTCTAGGCAATAAGCTTAAGAAATACATTCTCACCAAAATTCATGAGAAAATATTAGACTGGAAGAAGTTTCCCCGTGAGGCTTCTTTAGAATCCCAGTTTCCTCACAGAACACATTGGGATGGCAGCAAGGGTCTGTCTGCCTGTCCAGGGTGAGCTTGTCAGGCCAGGGGAGTCCTCAGTAGAGGCTTACCAAGTGCAACAGTGTGCTAGTTTTCTACTGCTGTGTAACAAGTTATTTCAAATTTAATGCCTTAAAACACATATTTCTTATTTCACAGTTTCTATGGGTAAAGTGTCTGGTCAAGGTGTAATGGGTCCTTTGCTTAAAGCTTCATGGGGCTGTAATGTAGGTGTCCACTAGGCTGCATTCTTATTTGGGGAAGATCCCACTATGAAGTTCATTTAGCTTGTTGGCAGAATTCATTTCCTTATAGCTGTATGACTGAGGTTGGCTTCACTGGCTGTCATTTGGAGACCACCCTCAGGTCCTAGAGGACACTTGCAGTCACTAGAGGCCACCCCCAGCTCCTTGCTACATTGACTTCCTTAACATGATGGCTTCACATGATCAAACCAGAAAGGGGACTCTCCACTCTGCTAACACTGAGTCTGGTGTAATGTAATATAATCATGAGACTGACATCCTGTTACCATTGCCATATTCTATTGGTTAGAAGCAAGCCACAGGTCCTACACACACTCAGGTAAGGGAAGTCACATAAAGAGCAGATACAAGGAGGCACCAGGAGGTGGAAATTATTAAGGATCATCCTAGGGTCTGTACATCACATCAAGTTTCCTAAACCCCAACCACACCCTAAAGCTCTGAAATAGTTGCCTGATATAACTGTAAAACCTGCCTTTAGAAATTTTTAGATCTGGGTTTTGGGTTCAGTTTCTTACTACACCATTATCATCTTATACCATCATATTTCAACAATATAATTCAGAGCAGTTAGACAAATACAAACTATGCCAGGAAGAAATTAAACCTGAAATGTGTTGTCAGGGTCCACAAGTCAACCCTGGTTCTGAAGCCGGGTGGAGTGAGGGAACATCAGAAGGATCCAATCAGTTTATTGCATCTTTACTACCACAGTTACTATTGAATGTTAATGGTTCTCTAGTGATGGTCCATTAGATGGTTCAGATACTTGTGCAAATTATGCTTGTGTTCCAGATCTGAGCCCCAAGTTTATAGTTTCCTGTCACTCTTTTTACAGTCATAAACCAGGACACTGACTGCCTTCTTTCCTTAAGGAATCCTATTTCACCTGGGTCAATAATATAGTCATTCTCTTCCCTCCCAGGGCATTCTCCTTAGGGGCCTGGGTGTCAGCAGAACTCAAATCAGTTTTCCTTAATTTCCAGTCTCAGAGAAAAGTGGTTGTGTGTTTGCCTCATCACTCACGAAGGGCTCTGTGTGCAAACTGGTGTTTGCTTCTGAGGTTCTGATTGCCAAGAGTTAGGTGCAGCCTGGCTAAATCTATAGAAGATTTGTTCAGTTAGGAATGACTTTATGCCTTTACATTTGCATAACTGCGTAACTGCCTGGAGTAGAGAAGAATGGCTTTAAGATGACTTTTTTACCTCTGCCTAAACAGAGAAGCAGCTGGTACTCTGCTCAGTAAAACAAATTGAAGCCCTGCCTCACCAGGCATTACAGGAATCCCATTACCCTGGTATTTTATTATACATGTCTTCAAAGCAGTCTTTAAGTACTGAGTCTTTATCAGTTGAGTTCTATGGGAGGTTTTACTCTTCTCCATTATGCTCTGCCAAATGCTGGCTGGAGCTGTGTGATGCTACAGTTCTCTGTCCTCCTATCCCTGGGAATCTTTGTCTGCTTTCTTTATGAATGTTGTGGCTGCAGAGGCAGTGTTTTAAAGTCCCTTTGTTGGGAAAAACCCAAACTGAAAACAGCTGCCCCACTGGGTGGAAACAAGGAGGCCATGGCATTTCCTATGGAGCCCATTATAGCAGTCATTCCAGGTGTTACTGTTTAATTCTTTAACATAGTCCCAGTAGTATGTGGGTTACATAAGCACATGGGACTTGGGGTTTCTCTAGGGTCTTTAACAGCTAATAAGTACAAGAAAGAAAAGAGCAATAATGGAGTAAATATTTTTCTTGCTTTGCTATTTACACTATTTTCTACTTACACCTCTTTCTGAAAGCCATAGATTCCTAAATTTTAGGTCCACTTTTGTCTATTTAAATCTATCTATAAGCATATGAATGCTAATGATAACTTTTCAGTACTGAAGTTACATGAGTTTATATTTCAGAACAAAGATGATACCTTCCTGTAAATCTTATTACAGCAGAGGGAGAGAGAAAAAAAAAATTCAGTACCTTGGAATGAGAAACAAGGAAAGTAGGACAAGTGTCTGAGCTTGGGATGTCATCCCTTTCCAGAAAAAAAACTGCACTCAAAACTCAGAGAATGGGCTGTGTTAAATGGACACAATGATTAAGTGTCTTCCTTATTACGATTAACTCCCCTATTATTGGGTTAATTTGGGCATAAGAGAGAGGAACAGGAAAAATTAGTTGAGTGGAACACACACACAAAAGAAAAAAAGAAGATTGGGCATAAAAGACAAGCATGGGAAGTATTAGTTGAATGGAACTGAGAAGGAAATTAAGAAAGAAATGTCAAAGCCAGGAATGACAGAGAGAAAAGGAGGGGATGCAAGTTCCTATAGGCACTGCTCTTTATAGATGAGATAGGTGTTACAATATAGCCATTTTCATGTAAGACACGTGCACACACACACATCTGAGACTGCCTAGGTATTATTTTGGCTGATACAGCTAATGCAACTCAAGATGGCCAGGGGTTTTAGTGACAGGCAACAGAACTCTAGCTAATGAAAGTGGAAACTGATGTATTAAAAGATAATAGGAACTCCTAAATCATTGGAAAAGCTGGAAAAAAAAAGACTCATTGTGAATGCTATGACAACTTCCAAAACTGTACTATAGAAATGGAGTTTCCAGAGAGCTGTTGCCTCTGCTATAATCAGAAATGAGATGAATTGGGAAGCTGCTCTCATGACTATTGGCTTCATAATAGCCACATCTGTCCTAAACTATATCAGTAATATGGTGATCAGTAATATTGATCTTATCTGCCTAATTTTACTTGAGCCTAGATTCTAAATTAGGAACTCATACCAGTATACCTGGATGCATAAGCCTAAATCATGTCTTGAAACTTAGTGAGGAGAGAATCTGGGAAATACAGACTTTTCTGATTCTCTCAGCCTCTGCATGCTGGGAATTGGAACAGGCGTTGATCAAGACACACTACTGTATTCTGTCATTATTGAACTTAGTAGACGACCAAAGAATCCTTGTTCAAATGGAGAAGAGGATGACAAAATTTAAGTAAAAAGACAACAAAACAAAGCAAGCTCCAAAGTGACCTCCCATGATTCGCATCCTTCTGTACACCTTTCCTATATTCAATTATGGCTAGTCAATAAGACCAATTGAAAATGGTGTAATTCCTGAGGCTATATCATTAAAAGCATTACAGTGTCAGCTTGATCTCTTAGACTTCTTGTTCTGAGGAAGACCACCCTCTGTGTTATAGAGACACACAATTTCCTGGAGAAATCCACTTGGAGAGGAACCAACTTGCCCACATCAACTTGCCAGTCAAGTGAGCCAGCCACTGTGGTGGGGGATTAGCCTCAGTTAGGCCTGCGGATGACTGGAGCCCCAGCTGACACGTGTCTGCAACATCAAGATCCTGACCTAGAACAGCCAGCCCAGCCTTTGCTAAATTGCTGACAAAAATGGCTAAGAAAAATGCATGATATCAATAGATGTTGTTGATATTTTAAACCACAACATTTTAGGGTGTTTTGTTATACACAGCAATACATAATTAACACAAGCCTCTCATAGAGTGAGGTCAGGGCAGGAAAAGATCTTTGAAGAGATGATATTTTATATGTCCTGAACAGGGAGTAATTAGCCATTTGACAGAAAACTTAAGTGTTCTACAAACAAAACAAAACAAACAAATAAAATCAAAAACAGAAGCAGGTAATGGCTCTAGCGTAGGAGAGAGTAGGAGAGAACTTGGCTTTTCAAGGGACAGAAGGAAGTGCGTGTGTGTAGGGCATAATGAGTGGGGCTGGGGGAGGATGAAGTGGGGAGAGGTAGATAGGAGTCAGGTTCTTTAAAATATT
This sequence comes from Noctilio leporinus, assembly GCA_004026585.1. Lineage (NCBI taxonomy): Eukaryota > Metazoa > Chordata > Mammalia > Chiroptera > Noctilionidae > Noctilio > Noctilio leporinus. Next base: position 35,440 of record PVIW01006446.1, read on the forward strand.
GTATGAGATCAGGGTAAGGAATTTGAGCTTTCTTCTAAGTACAAATAGGAGTTTTAACAGTTTTAATTTTGTTAAACATGTTAATGATGTAATGAGGTAAGAATAGGAGGTGAAAGTTGAACGTTCTTGATGTACTCACTCAAGAAGTTTTGTTGTGGTAGAGGAGTAGATAAGGTTAGGTGAGGTGTTTTTTTTTTTTTTTTTTTTTTTTTTTTTTTTTTTTTAATAGGTGCAGTTAAGTCCTATTTGAATGATGGAAATGATTTTAGAGTGAAGGGAGAATTAATAATGCAAGAGATCAAAGGGACACTTTCAGGACAATGTCTTTAAAGAGGCAAGCAGGAGGAATTCAATTCACAAGAGGTTATTCCCTCAGCAGGAAGAGACAGGGAAGAGGCCAAATCCATGGGGACATGGGTGATTAGACTGGTGAATCTGTGAAAATGGGGTGATGGTGTTTGATTGCATCTATTTTCTCAATAAAATGGTTTGATTATGAGTTGAAAATGGGGACGTAGGAGAATTAAAGAAAGATGAAATAGTTATTTTTGTTACATGTCTGAATAAATGGAACACTCAGAATTTCTATTGCTCTCCACTTCTAGGGAAAACAACAACAACAAAAATAGAAATACAAGCTGATATGAGTTATTTAGTCCCCAAAAGCATAGCTGGTGTCAAGGGAAGATAAAAGGGAGAAGAGAGAATGAACTGAGAGAAAAGCTGATCTTATTTTATCCCCTATAGAATTCTAGAATTTTAGACTTAGAGAGAAGCTTTGATCACTATATTGAGGCAAAAGCATACCGTTTGCAATTTTTCTTTGTCCTTTCTGTTTTTTAAATATAGTTGGTCCAGTTACTTATATTTATAAAATGAACTGATAATTTATTTTTATCACCAGTGGAATCAACATGACCATAACTAAAAATTTGGGACTTTCACTCCAATAAGAGGTACCAATGATTATTTGGTGGGATTTATTCACTTATCTACATTGATCAAATGCCTTTTTGGTCACTGTAGTCTTCTTGGTCTAGGTGATAGGGAAGAAAACCAAAACAGTGCATAAGACAGAACCTCTCAGCCCTCCTGGGTCCTATTCCAGCCTTCATCTGCAATGTAAATAATCAGGTATGTTCTCAATCTTTCGACTGCATGAAACACTTCTGCCACATAACATGCCTCTAAGACGTTTCTGGAAACAGGATGTACAGGATAGTAGTCTGTGAACCTGACAAGGTTTGAATCCCTTAAACTCTCTGGGCCTTGGTTTTTTATCTGTACAGTGAGCACAATGATAGAACACATCTCATTTAGTTCTTGAGATAATTAAAAAACTTTTACATATAAAATTCTTACTGCAGATCCTGGCACATAATAAGTGTTAAATAAGTGATTTCAATTAAGTAATATGAATGTATCTTCTTTATATAAATTGAAAAGATTCAGGCTTTTCAAATAAACTTTAATTTTAAACCAGGGATAATGTGAAACTAAACTGTTTGAGTTAACCCCTTCCCTACTCACAAAACTACATAAAGACTTCTAAGCAGGTGTGTGTCTATGTCTACGTGTGTATATTTGCACATTTCACCACACTTCTGTGGAAATTATATGTTCACTAGAGAAATCAGACACTAGTCATGACATTATTTTTATTTTATGAAGTTAATTTTCAAGTTACAGTTTAGAATTCTATTTTACAACTTAATACTAAAAATTGACTTAGTGTTAGAACTGAAAATGTCAAGTCAAACTCAACCAACATCCACAATTAAAAACTGAATAATTTAATGTATATATCATCCTACAAAAGCAAATTACATGAATATCAGAAAGTCTGCTAATTGATGCCATCCTTCCAGGTATAATAAATGGTTTATGTTTATATCCTCACCTTCCATTATAATGAACAATATGGGTTGCTTTTATTTAAGCCTATACAGATCAATTACTTAGCTTTTTGCAGGTTTTTTGTAAACACAATTCTCTTGAGGAAGAAAAATTAGTTTATTAACACTTCTAAGAAATTTATGCAAAATAAGAAACAAAAGATGCCCAATTGGTTTCCACTTTAAAGTACTTTTTCCCCTCAACTGTATTATAGTTATTCATTCTGTAAGTTAAACCTTGATTACTAGTAGCTTATACAAAGCTAACTTATTGTACCTATTTGCAAATCTATTACATTAGTGAATGCTTTCTTTTTCTTTGCCTGAATTGTCAAAGTGTGTCACAACATACAAAGGACATCTTAAATGATACCAAAATAGAAAGTTTTGTGTAAGTTCTAAGCACAGTATATGGTATAGTCACTCCAGGTGCCCAAAGAGATGTGAAATCAGGAGATGAATAAAAAAAGCAAAAGCATTCTGAAAAAGTTAAAAGTACAATAATGGTATCATGGAAAAGTCACCTAGGGGCACCTAATCACTGAGCCACCACTACTGAACATAGAGAATGTTTGATGAAACTAGGCTGTGGGCAATTTTTCCCAATCCCACCCTTTTCTTGCTCCCAAATTAGCTGTCAGCATTTCAGATTTCTTTGCATCCTCCAAGGTGGGCAAGAAATTTGATGGTACAAATTCTCAGAAACAGAGCAGAGAAAATGGGGTAAAACTGAGTGGCTTAGCTATTCTGGACTATTTTGCATTGTTTTAAACTGCAACTGACCTATTGGCCTTTTCTCCTGTGCTCCTTTCATTCTATTAATTGGGTTTAAATAATTGAATTAACATGGCAGGGCTCAAAAACTCAGTGACAGGACAAAGCCTGAGAAAATATGAAATTTGTAGAACTAAGGCATTTCTATATCTTTTTCCCCCTAGTTTTTAACCACCATCTTTAGTAAATAGAAAATGAAAATAATAAGAAAAGACTTGAGAAGGCTTTCATGTTATTTGTGCACAGGCACTGGAGGTTTTCAAGGGGCAAAGGGATCAGAAAAGAAAAATGAAAAAGAGCTGAATGTAGAAAAGAAAACAAAGCTCTTGCTTCTAAGAATTTTTTAAAAATAGATTTAGATGGCTATCCATCCTAAAGCATTGCATGTTTGAAGGTATGCTAGTAGAGTGAATATCCTCTCAAATAGACACATAACAAATATTCACATACCCATACAAACACAGAACGTATTTATGAGAAAACACTTAAGAAGCAATATCAGACAACTATTATTAAAATAAAAATGAGCCCTGGCTGGTGGCACAGTGGATAAGGCTCTGGCCTGCAAACCCAAAGGTTGCTGGCAACCATACATATGGTGAAAGGCAACCATACATTGATGTTTCTCTCCTTCTCTGCCTCTCTCCTTTCCCCTCTCTCTAAAAATACTAAATAAAATCTAAAAAAAAAGAACTTGAGCTAAATAATTATTTACGACGATATTTTTATATTTAAGTATTACAATGAACTGCTAAGAGAAAGAAAACAAGAGAAACTTGAATATTTATCCATGAAGGCAATGGTACTGAGTAGCAAACTAATATACAGTATTGGTCTCCATTTTCACATATGAAAATATACCTTCCTGGTTGGTTTGTTCATTTGTTCTACATTAGTAACTGTTCTATGCTGTCTTGAAGTTCTCAGAGTACCTCTCCTGAGTACCTCACCTCCTTGAACTCCCAGAGACATTGATGAGGTCCTCTTTTGAGAAGAGCGGGAGACTTAGCCTATGAGGTTCACATTACACTTGAGGGCAGTGAGATAGTAAAAAATATAAATTCATTAAACAAGTTATGAATGATTTTTGGAGCTTCATAATTTTTTGCTTCTTAGAGATCGATTGTGTGTATGTGTGCAAGTTCAGTATTTTTAACAATGACATTATACATGGTCAAAGTAATTTGCCCTTAAAAGTTAGTTTTTGTCTACAGAGAAACAGAGGGTTTTGTGATGAAAACAGATAGAATGGGTGGTACTGGGGTTCTATGAGTGAGCCTAGGGTCCTTCAAATTAATACACTTAATCATTGCAAACTTATACAAATAATTTTACACCAGAAAAGTTGTTTTCCATAAGCTCTATACAGTGAAAGGATAGAGCCGAAATGGAAGAGGGTTTTAGCTTCTCTGACACCGTCTGCAGAGATTTTGGTCCCCTCAGGCCTGGGGATGGCCTACCTAGCCCTACCGTAGCCACAGTGGTCCCCACCAACCGCCCTGGTCAGTCTTCTTTGGTCTTAGAAGTATCTGTTTGTTTAACTTACAGTGCAGTGTGCAGTACAAATATTACAATTTTAAGATATGGAAGCATTGCCATAAAAAACTATGTCTTCTCTGGTTTCAGAATTGCTTTGCATTTCCTTCCATAATGAAATAAATATTCTTTGATTGTACTCATTGCTATCTGTTCCTATGTCTCTGTCATTACTTTTATCAAGATTTATTTTACAAACATTTCTTGAGCATGTGTGATATTTTCATGGAGCTATGGGGACTCAAAATATAAAGTGAAAACATAATTTACAAGAACTAATGACTAGAAACTTTGCCTAATTTACATGATATTTCTATTTGTTATAAAATGACTTGTGATTCTTTTTTCAAAAAATGAATATTTTTCTTTTTTGAGCTGTAACCTAAATAAATTCAATCTCCTTGTTCTTCTAAATATGAAACTTTGTTTCTTATTTGTGTCTATAAGAGTAGAGAATAGGAACTGGATGATATGTTACTTTTAATATTATTGATTTAAGAGATGCTCATCTTGGTATTTCTAAGGAAAGAGCCAAAAATATCATGGTATTTTTGTCTGAAGATTCAAAAGCAATGAAGCAAACTATTTTCCTAGAATGCCGTTATACATGATAAAGGAGCTAACTGCTTAATTCCAGGGGTCTGGAGTTATTTGTAAACTGGTTCTTAAATAAGGATATTTACAGATGCCTTTTGCTCCAGATGGTACCATTTAACTGCATGTGTTACTCATGAGTGGTTTTCTGCTTCAGCTTTAAACAAATACTTAACACAGCAATTCTGTTATCAAGAATTCTCTCTTAAAATTGGAACAGAATCCTAAAGTGCTGCATGAAGTGGCAGCTCAAGCAATTTCCTTCAGCATGGGACACTTGGGTTAAAAATAAATGGAGCAGGAATGTACTGTAGCCAAGTGAAAGGAAGGAGGAAAAAATCTCTGGACATAGTCTGAAGATCTGAGTGCAAATTCTTGGTCTGCTACTTATTAGCCTGGTGCCCTTAATAGGTTTTACAAAAGCCGGGATGAGGTTGTCCCTTTCACAGGATTGGTTTTAAAACTAAGTAAGATAAGCAATATTTTCCAACACTTCGTATTTCTGGTGGATGTTAATAGATGTTACCAGGGAAAAAAACCATTTCTTTGCTACTTCCATTTAAGAAGTGTTAAGTTACACAGGGAAATAAGTTTCTTCATTGAAAGACCTCTTGATCTATAAAATGTTCATGTTTTGTGATGCCCCAAGAAGACACGTGCCACATGTTTCCTAGACTTATTTCACTCCCTCTCCCAACCCCAGCATTCTTGTTGCGAAAATTTTCTGTGGAACAAATAAATACATTTTGAAAAATGCTACTCTATTCTCTAAAGTGCTTCTCAAATGTAAGCTGCTAAAATTTAGATATAACACTAGACAGTAATCTGGGACCTGTATTTAACTAATTTGTGTTTTAAAAACTGTCCTGTCTGATTCTCAAAATTAATCTTGTATAAAAAACATTTTAAAATGTTAGACATTACAATAGTGTATCAGATATTTAACAATAAACAAACTAAGAGTGAAACAAATAAAAATGTATTTTGTGTTCACAGGTTCAGAGAACATTAGTTATACTTCTTAGCTTCATATTTTAAATAGAACAATATATTTTTTTTGCCTCCTCCATGGAATGTTTTTCTCTGAAATTTTATTAGTACAGCTTAAACTGAAGCTGTGTGAAAAATGTAATGCTATTTTTTTGCATTCCTTGTAGTAATACCTGAAAAATATGAGAGTATTAAAGAAATAGTTTAAGGGCTGGATAAATCTTGGATTCAAATCCTAAAGACTCAATGGTCTCTACAGTTTGTAAATCCCCCTAGCTTCAGTTTTCTCATTTATTAAGTGGACATAGCAACGTGTCAGGAGGAAATAGATCCTTCTTTGGTGTCGTGGGAAAAGAATTTTGGGACACTCACATAGAAGTTTTAAGTGATGGTGGCAAGATTTATTAGTGTGAAAAGGCTGAGAGAGGTGGCTGCCCTGAGGTCCACATATTGTCTTGAGTTTCTCGAAAGAGCCAGGTTTCTTTCAAACTATCCAGTCTCTTTCTTAGGTTTTCTGAGGCTGATGCCCTTCCTCTATTAGATCTTTTTCTCAGATTTTCCCAGGCCAGTTCCCCTCTCCCCCTCACGGTCACCATTTTGACTCCTACTGCCCATATATGCCTCCTAGTTCTGCTTCATCATTTGGCTTCAACTGAGCATACACTCAGTAAAAGGAACATCCTCATGGTTCCTGTTTGCTCCCTCTCTCTGCCCCTTGCTAGTTGGGTGGCCTCCCTGGGTGACGGAAAAGCTGTACTTACCACCTAGTCAGACGTTGTGCTCTGATCGGGGAACAAGGTTGGTTACTCCCCCAGGTGGCTGTAAAGCTGGTTTTTCCTACTTAAACCGGCTTAATCAGATGACTGGTTCCATTCGCTCCCTCCTCTTTGTTAGTATCTGACTAGCTTTCTATTCTAACATTTGTGAAGCACAAAGAGGGAAATCATTACATGAAAGCTACTGATAGGCAACTGTTGTGAAGGATAATAGAAAGTCGTGTATTTGCCCATTGAAATCAAGATGTTCCTAGGACTCAGGATTAGTCTATAATCACAAATTCCCGGTTTTTTAAAAATTAGAAACAAATTTATCTTGATTAAAACAACACTAATCTAAATGACATGCAGTTAAATTTCAGCTTATATTGCAATGAAAAAAAACAAAACAAAATATCTATCTATGCTTCATATCTGTTTCTATGGGAATCTTTCCTTAAATATTTCTTTCGTATTTCTTCTGTGCGCCTTTTGCATGTCCATGCTTAGCTCTTATTCTGGGATTTGAATTTTGGTAGTTATGCTTTTAACATTCTAAACTATCTTTTAACCTCTTTTAATTTTATGTTTGTGATGGTCTCAGGAATAATACTGAATATACCAGTTATTCTCATTTTAAAATTATTGTCTGCATCTTGAATTAACACTTTCTTCCACTCCTCAGTCTGTTGATCTCTGGCATGTATGAAAATCATTGTAAGCATCATTTATTCATTGGTTGAATATTTGCACTCCTTAGATACTACATGGTAAACAAATCTAGGTAGTCTCGCCAGCCCAGAGTTAACACTCCACTCTTGCACACATAGAAGACTTTCCTTATTTTTTCTATAAGAAGAATAAATTGGTCTTTAGCTTCTTGTTTATTTACTCTTTTAGCATAGCATAGCATAATTTAGTTTAGTTTTGTAAGATGACAATCTTCATTCTAGCTTGGCAACCAAAAAGAATTATAATTAAGGTTAAATATTAAGTTCAAATACAACAGAAATTTAAACTGATATTTTAATTTCACCCTTATTTGCATGTATATTCTAGAGATATTCTAATAAAATCATTATCATCATGTAGGTTATAGCTATGGCCCTTAGTCCAAGTGCTCTTATATAAAATAAGTTATTTATTTATTTTTGTCTCCAAAGACACGTTGAGTTAAAAATGCATTTTGCTTATGTTGAAGAAGGAAGTTTCCAATTTTAAAATAGGATGTTTCCAGCATTGTTAATGGAATTGTTTTATTGCAGAGCTTTTGGAACAATCTATGTTCTCATCACTGTTAATTTAAATGTGATTATCTTTGCAGGCCAGGGCCTAAAACAAAGTCCTTTTCAATCTTATGACCTGTAGGTTATTTAGCCTAGCCATCTTCAATAAATGAAATGTTTATGAAAATACCAAATACACACAAAACTGCACTGTGCATATGCAAATGAATATACAGGAGAAGAGATGGCTCATTGATCCCAGGGTTCTGTGGCTTGAACTGGAAAATGTATAACCCTGGGGGTACAGAGTGTTATGCCAGAGGATATCTGAAACTGTGGGTTACACATAGTTCATCTTCCTGTGTTGACAATAATCCTAAAATTATTTGAGATAACAATTAAAATTTATATAATAAGTATGAAGATATTATAAAGTAAAAGTCACATTTTTTGCTTTGACTAAAGATATAAGACATTAAGTCTTCAAAAATAACTTTGGCCTACTTTGGGTTGTCCCTTTTGTGCCCCAGGATGTTCATGCACCCTCCTCTGTTAGAGTTCATGACAATCATCTGAAGGCTCTTCTGTAGGTGAAAATGTATGGTCTAAAATACTGGTTTCATTATCCTAGTTATTGTTTTATTTTGAAAGTTTTATTTATTATTTTTAGAGAGAGGGGATGGGAGAGAGACATCAATGTATGGTTCCCTTTCACCTGCCTCCAGCTACAGACCTGGCTGGAGACCTGGCTTGCAGCCTGGTTATGTGCCCTGGCTGGGGATCGAACCAGCGACTTCTGGGTTTGCAGGCCAGCGCCTTATGCACTGTGGTACCAGCCAGGGCTCATTATCCTCATTATTATCTCATCTTGAGAAACAATGTATTTATAATACTAGTGTTAATTTATCTAACAGTCAAAAAATTTTGCTTTGAGAGTAGCAGATCAGAACTTAATCTTTTCAAAATTTGATAAAAGGGTGATATGAACCAATATACACACACATATATATGTACATATATACACACTGCAAATATGGTCATATGTATATATATACGCATATATACATACATATATACATACATATAGATATATAAGTAATTTATTTTGACAAATTAAAGCATTGCCATCTGATTGACAGTCAAATGTCAAAATGCATCAAGCATGCAGAAAGGTCTTTAAGACCACTATAGATAAAGAGCTTTCTATGGCTCTTTACAAGCCTACCACCCAGAGTTCCACTTTTCCATTTTAATTGTACTCAGATTCTTTTTTTGTTGGTCTTTAAGTTATTATCTCAAATCTTTCAAAGCTGAATCTCTACATAGTACTAAAATATCTGGAAATCATGAGAAGTTTGATGTAAAGTGCATACATATTCAAATTACTCAAATGGCAACTTTACTTTTAGTTAACTTTCATTTATGGATGCCTCTCAATTTTCTATCAAAATCTAAATACACAGAGCCCTGAAATATAGCAGTCCCCCAACCCCATTTCTGGTGTCTATTTTAGAGATTTCTGAAAAACAAAATCTGTAAGTATGGCTTCCCCACCCCCAGCATCCTTGACTTGAAATCATGAACCAAGAACCATAAAAGCAAATACCTAACTTAAAAAAAAAAGTCATTTAACTTTAGAGCTGAGAGGCATTATTTAGGTCCAACCATAGATGTTTTGGATGCCTTCCACAAAATCACTATGTAATATCATTCAGCCTCTTCTTGTGCATTTTCAGTAAAAGGTGTCTCCTCAGCTACTTTCAGTGAAAATGTACTGCCCTCAAATAACCAACCTGAAGTAAAATACTAATATCTCCTCCTTCTCCATATGTGTCTTCAAATGTTTGAAGGAATCAATCCACGCACTAGACTAGGAACCACTTGAAAGCATCATATCTTCTGTTAATCTAGGGGATTGCTGGATTTTATACCAAATTACAATAGTTAATTTTTTAACTTTCAGGAAGTTTGCAAACAGGTTGTTAAATTAACTATTATTAAAACAATTAAACTATACAAAATTGAATTATTTTAAAAGATAATTCAAGATAATCACTTCCTAATTACATTATCTATGATTGAGTTTAGTTACTCTGAGAGCTGCATGATGGAAATACTGCATATAGTTGTAGTACTGCATATTCCTTCCCAACCCTGCATTTACTGATACCATATTGATAGCTTGAAATTGGTCATGATGGAAGAATTTATATGATATAAATGAACAAATGTTAAAAATGGAGGTTTTTTTTCTTTTTTTCTGGAGAGCTGCTTATAAAACATTTGTACTATATTACTACCCCATCTCTAATCCAGCTTGAAAATTTTGTGCAGTTCCTTGTATCATTTTATGACCTATCAAAATGTATTTTTCTATTTTTTTTTGAACAACTACTATCTTCCATACCTTTCTCCAGTTCTAGTAGTACTCAGAACCTAGCACAAAATTCTAAATGCTCAATAGAAGAAATCCTTCCAATGATTTGCATATTATTTTTCACATGACCTAAAAACCACACTTGTTATTTTTGAAACAATATTCAACATAATTTATATTAAAAAGGCTAAAAATACAAATTGTCCCATCTACAACACAGGATTTCTGTGGGATTCAATAATATAAATTAAAAAGCACCATAAAAACATAATGTATTCTGGAATTATTAACTTTTCTTTTTTTTAGAAAGAGTGGAAGAGAGACAGGCAGAGAGGGAGAGAGACATCAATGTATGGTTGCTTTTCACCTGCCTCCAGCCACAGATCTGACTGGAGACCTGGTTTGCAACCTTGTTATGTGCCCTGACTGGGGAATTGAACCTGTGACCTTTGGGTTCGCAAGCCGGCGCCTTATCCACTGTGCTACCAGCCAGAGGTAATATTAACAATTTTAACAAAAGTGTATAGGTCACAGAAAGTAATACTTTTTCAAAATGTTTCAAGGACGAAAACCAATGTCACATATTATTCTCAGTCTTGGTGCCTCATTTTAATTACAATGTAGGTAAACCAGACTAAATCCTTAAAAGAGTATTCAGAATAGTAAGGACTCTGGTTTTGGTTTTGTGATTCTACCACAGGCATAGTTTTTAACTATGTTTTTAAAAAACTAATACTGATATTTGTTTGCATTTACAGGTAATTCACTAAAATTATTCCAGGTTATCACATAATTAGATAACACACAGACTGAAAAGTTACAATGAGTTCTGTAATAATCCAACTTTCTACCAATTAAAAAATGTAGATATTATAGTGCAACATTTTATAGTCTTAAAATAATCTCAAGATTTACAGGGAAAAAAAAACAAAGTTCCACTCTTTTATAAATGTGGGAAGCCAATCTTTATGGCAGAATAAAAAACAAAAGGCTATCATATTTGTTGCATTCAACCAAAAGTTAAATTTTATATATATATAAATCAATATCAACAGAATAGATTGTATGATATGAAACAACCTAGAGTAGTATAGTATATGCAGAAAGATTGAGACATGGAACCAGGGGCAGAAATAATATGAATGAGGCAGAGAAAAAAATATTGGGAGTTGAGAGATTAGATCCCAAAGGTAGATAGGGCAGAAAGCGGTAGAAATATCATACATGTTATGATATTTCAGAGGACTTAAGGCATGGATACATGGAACAGACTGACAGCTGTCAGAGGGAGGGGATATAAGGAGTGGAGGAAAGAAGGTGAAGAGATTAGTGAAAAAACACAGACACAGACAACAATGTGGTGATGGCCAGAGGGAAGGGGGTTGGAGGGGGCAATGGGGTGAATAATGGGGGCATCTAGAATAATGTCAACAATATAAATAAATAAATTAAATATAAATAAATAAATTAAAGAACATACTTTTCATGCAGTCACTGAAGACATTTTTTTAATTATCTAAAACAATTATTTATATATTAATTTAAAATTTTAATCCTTATTGTCTTTCCTTCCGTTAACATTTAGTTGCCTTATATCCCCCTCCCCCAAGCAATCACCACACAGTCGTTCATGTCCACAAGTCTTTTTCCTTTTTTCCTCAATTCCTCCCCCTTCATTCCTCCCCCACAGCTGTCATCCTGCTCTCCATCTATGAGTCTGTCCCCATTTTCCTTATTCATTCAGTTTGTTTATTAGATTCCATATATGAGTGAAATCATAGGGTATTTGTCTTTTTCTGACTGGCTTATTTCACTTAGCATGACATTCTCCAGGTCTAGCCATACTGTTGCAAAAGGTAAAATTTTCTTTTTTGCTGCCAAGTAGTATTCCCTTGTGTAAATGTTCCATAGTTGTTTTATCCACTCATCTACTTACTGATGGGCACGTGGGCTGCTTCCATATCTTAGTGATTGTGAATAATGCTGCAGTGAACACAGGGGCGCTTAGGCTATTTCGAATTAGTGTTTTGGATTCCTTCTAATATATTCCCAGGGGTGGGATCACTGGGTCAAAAGCCAGATCCATTTGAAATGTTTTGAGGTATCGCCATACTGCTTTCTACAGTAGCTGCACCAATGCATTCCCACCAACAGTGAAAAAGGGTTCCCCTTTCTTCACATCATCACCAGCACTTGCTGTTTAATGATTTATTAATGATAACATTCTAACAGTTGTAAGGTGATATCTCCTTGTGGTTTTAATTTGTATTTCTCTAATGATTAGTGACATTGAGCATTGTCATATGTCTATTGGCCATCTATCTGTATGTCCTCTTTGGATAAGTGTTAATTCAGTTCCCTTGCTATTTTATTTTTTAAGATTTTATTAATCGTTTTCAGAAAGAAGGGAAGGGAGGGAGGAAGAAAAGGAGAGAAGCATCAGTGTATGGTTGCCTTTCCCCTGCTTCCAGCTACAGACCTAGCTGGAAACCTGGCTTGTAACCTGGTTATGTGCCCTGAATGGGAATCAAAGCAGAGACCTTTGGGTTCCCAGGCCTGTGCTTATCCACTGAGCCACCAGCCAGGGCCCTTTGCTCATTTTTTAATTGGGTTGTTTAATTGGGTTGTTTTTCTGGTGTTGAGTTTATAAGTTCTTTATAAATTATGTATACTAACCCCTAATCTGATGTATCAGCAAATATGTTCTTCTACTCTGTAGGTTGTCTTTTTATCTTATTAATTTTCTTTGCTGTGCAAAAATTTTAGTTTGATGTAGCCTCATTTGTTTATTTTTTCTTTTGTTTCCCCTTGCCTGGGGAGATACATTTGATAAAATATTGCTACAAGCCATGCGTGAGATTTTGCTGCCTATGTGTTTTCTTCTATGATTTTTATGGTTTTGGGTCTAATATTTAAGTCTTTGATCTATTTTTAATTTATTCTTGTGTGTGGTGTAAGAAGGCAATCTACTTTTATTTTTCTGCACATATCTGTGCAATTTTTCCAACACCATTTATTGAATAAACTGTCTTTAGCCCAATGTATGTACTTGCTTCCTCTGTCAAATATTGACTATAAAGGTATGGGTTTATTTCCAGGTTCTCTATTCTGTTCCATTGATCAACTATTTGTATTTTATGGGATAACACAGGTAGTGTTGTGGGCTGCATTAAAGAAGAGAAAAACTGAATGCAACATGGCCAGTAACAAATACATTTCAATGTAATAGCCAGATAAAATTATACAAAAGATGTAAATAGTGCCAGGGGAAGTTGAAAGAGAACAGTGCAGATTTGATCATCTATATAGTAATGGTAACTAAAACCATAAAACATAAACAAACAAGCATACAAAAAAATCTCCAAGGGAATAAGTATAAAGAAAATATAGTTCAAGGCCCTGGCTGGTGGCTCAGTGGATAGGCATGGGCCTGTGAACCCAAAGGTTGCTGGTTTGATTCCCAACCAGGGCACATAACTAGGTTGCAAGCCAGGTCTCCAGCCAGGTCTGTGGCTGAAGGCAGGTGAAAGGCAACCATACATTGATGTTTCTCTCCCTCTTTGCCTGTCTCCCTTCCGCTCTCTCTTTGGAAATAATAAATAAAAAATTTTAAAAACAAAAACAAAAACCTAAGAAGCCAAGTAGCATACATATATACTTATATACATGTATATGAGAGAGTAGTATTCTGCACTAACTTTTTTTTAACAGTGAATAAGAAAGATAGCATGTATTCTATTTAATGTACATCCACATTTTCTTAATTTTTTCTTCTTCTTTAACTGCATTTGATTTTTCTGAGTTATTGCAAGTAACATGGTTTTCCCATATTGTGAAATAAGTCCAATGTAAGAAAACTTAACCTGCAGTAATGCAGATACAAGTATAATATACAAAATTATACCTTATTTAGTAAAATCTATTTAAAGCAAGATCATTTTAAAGCATTCCTAAGTTAAAGTTGGTTCTCATCAATTCAATTATCCTATGTTTTTTGATTGGCACATTTAATCCATTTACCTTTAAGGTTATTATTTATAGGTAGTTATTCATTATCTATTTTTTTCTTTGTACCTGTGTTCCTGTCTGTCTCTATTTCTTCATCTTCTTAAAGCAGAGCCTTTAGCATCTCTTGCAATGCTGGTTTGGTGGAGATAGATTCTTTTAGCCTTCTTTTGTCTGGGAAACTCCTTATTTCACCTTTTATTTTGAATGACAGCCTTGCTGGGTAGAGTGTTCTTGGTTGTAGGCTTTTGTTTTTCATTGCTTGAAATCTTTTTTGCCATTCCCTTCTGGCTTGTTGTGTATCTGTTGAGAAATCAGCTGATAACCTTATGGGAGCCCCCTTGTACGTTATTAGCTGTTTCTCTCTTGCTGCTTTTAGGATTCTCTCCTTGCCTTTAAAACTTACCATTTTCATGATGATGTGTCTTAGAGTGGGCCTGTTTGGGTTCATCTTGCTTGGGACCCTCTATGCTTCCTGAGCTGGCATGATATTTTCTCTCCTCAAGTTAGGGAAGTTTTCTGTCATTACTTTTTAAAAGAGGTTTTCTATCCCTTGTTCCTCCTCTTCTCCTCCTGGTATCCCTATGATATGAATGTTATTATGTTTCATGTTGTCCTGCAGCAATCTTAAAACCTCTTCATTTTTTTTCAGTCTTTTTTCATTTTGTTGCACTACCTGGGAATTTGTTTCTACATTGACCTCCAGCTTGCTGATCTGATCCTTTGCTTCCTCTAGCCTATTTTTGATTCCTTCTACTGCTTTCTTCAATTCCTAAATTGTATTTTTCATGTCCTCCCGGCTCTTATTGATGGTTTCTATGTCCTTTTTAATGCTGGTGTAAAGTAAGTTCTCAATAAATTCCTTGTAGCTTCCCTGGAGATTTTTTTAGTTCCCCTGGAGTTGTTTGTAGTTTTCTTTGAACTCGCTGAGCTCATTGAGCTTCTCTATCATCATTATTTTGGATTCCATGTCTGATTGTGTGCTTGCCTCTATTTCATTTTGCACTCTTCCTGGGGATTCCTCCTTTCCATTTGCTGAGGGTTTATTTCTTTTTCTCCCCATTTTAGGTGACTCTTGTTTGTTTCTGCTTCTTGGATTGGTCTGCTTTGACCAATCCACTATCTTAGTGGTGTGACCTTCTGTGGTGTAGAGGTGCACTTTTTTTAGTTCCTGGATCTGTGCTTGGTGATATCAGCTCGTGTCCCAGTCCGGGCCTAGCCAGCCAGTTGGAAACTATCGGAAATCCACTGTCTTTGTCTGTCTCCTTTAGTTGTTAATCCAATCAGTCTGTGATCAGTGGTCAGTTTTAGGCACCTCTAGGCGGGGCAGATGAATTCAGCTGTTATTCCAATCAACCTGCAATCTGAGGTCAGGTTTAGGCACTGCTGGGTGGGGCGGATTAGTTCCTATGGGTGGGACTGTGGCTTCCCCTCAGGTTCCCACCCTTTGGAGAAGAGTGGTGTGCTGGCTGTATGGGGGACGGGTTAGCACTGGACTCACAAGCTGCTCCCTCAACTCTCCCCCTAAAGCCACTGACCCAACCTTTCCCCGAGCACCTCTGGTTCACTCTGTCTTCTCTCTCTGCTGGAGCCCAGGGCAGGTGGGTGCCATTTTATTTTCATGGGTGGTCTTTTTAAGAATTTGGTCTGTCTGTCTGTCAAGCTGGCTAAACCTGGTGGCTTTTTGCTTTTCACAGCTAGGTGCTGTTTTACTCTCAGCTGTGTTGCTGTAGGCTGGGAAATCCATTTGGGGGTTTAGATCCCATCCTTCTCAGGTGGAATCCCTGGCTGATGAGATGTTTCTCCATCCCTTCAGCCTGCATAAACTTCTTTAATAAATATGCTGTATTATTTTAATTAATATTTTGAGTTAATTCTTTATATAAATTTATTTTTAAAGCTATGCATTCCTATTGTAAGTAGAAAAAACATTTTAAAAAGGTAAGTATTAAAAAAAGAAAACTTCTTATACCAAATAAAAGAATGTTACATATCACTGAAAACTGACTTATACAATCAGTGGTTCATACACTACAGTTTGAGAAATACAGGACTAGGAAAAACCACTCTGTATGTATATTGAAGACTTAAATGAATTAAGTTTGGGTGAAGAACATTAAATCAAAAGACAACTGATATATGTGAGCTGGCTGGCTATACTGGCTTGTCCTTGAAGTAAACTGTGAAATTGAAGATGAAGAATACAACTTTGAGTTATAAAACCTGAGTACTTATTGATTCTTAAATTGGAATTTGGATATTTACATAAGAACATCTGAGAGATGGTAACTTTCTCCAGTGAAACATGTTGAATTTTGCATTTTACCTAGTTAGTTCTCTAATAACAATTTTTCATCACCATCAGAAGAGATTTGTCTGCTCGAAAAGTTTCTTTCTCTGAACAATAGAAGACCAAACAAGTAAATCTACAGTGTAGAGCAATAGTTCTAGGTTTGATATAATTGCATTGAAAGAAATTGTTTTGTTTATTTAGTGTTGGAGGAAGCAATTAAAGGAAAAGAAATTTCTGCAAATCACTTTTACCTTCTTTTTCAGTCCAAATTGCTTTTCATGGGAAAATAACTGTTCTTTGTATGGCTACTTGTAACGTTGAAGGAAGAAGGGATCTTTTATGGTGAAAGGATATGTTAGATATACATGCAATTCCAAATGTTCAAAACTTACTTACATTTGCAAAGAAATTGTCTTTATACAATGAAAACCTCTCAGGAAGACCAACTGATTATTTGTTTGTTCTTTCAAGTGAAACAAATAATCATTTAAAAGGTGCAGCTTCAAATTAAGACCTTTTAAAGGCTTAGAGGGACTTGCTCACCAAAGTTCAAACCCCTTAGAAAAGGGCTCATTGCTGCATTGGAGAAAGAGAATAATAGCTACTGATGAGATTCAAATCATTCTCTATCTTCTCTTTCATTAATTTTGAACATAACTCATAGGCCATTATGTTCTGGAAATCAAAAGAATTATTCCTTATTGTAGCCACCACTTTTCATCATTATACACACACAATGTCCAATTTCACCCCACTCATTCAAAATGGCGCTTAAAGCATGCAGAAAAGATTAACTCCAATATGTACATTTGGCTTTAATTCACAGCTTTCTAG
This sequence comes from Noctilio leporinus, assembly GCA_004026585.1. Lineage (NCBI taxonomy): Eukaryota > Metazoa > Chordata > Mammalia > Chiroptera > Noctilionidae > Noctilio > Noctilio leporinus. The sequence goes on from PVIW01006446.1 coordinate 52,719, forward strand.
AGAGTTTTACTAGCCTAAATGTGTATTTACACAATAGAATATGATGACTCATTTCTAAAATGTAAACATACTAGTTTAAAAAATTGCTTAAATATGTATTTCTGCCTGAGCTTCTCAGGATATTTCTATGAGGTTCATAGAAATACCTCCCAAATATTTGAATCACAGAACTTCTTAGAACATTACAAATAATAAAAAGAAAAGAGTAAGCAAGATTTAAAGATACCTCTCATACTAGTCAAAATTTTTAACCTTTATCTTTCTTGATGTTGTATTGCCATAGGCTCCTTAATTCAAATAGAGTCACCTTCAATCTATTTTACTAAGCTTTTAATGGTATTAGCAGGCTGCTACTCAACACCTCTAATTAGCAAACAAATGGGCAGATGTGTCAGAGAATAATAATATTTGCTTTCTATAAAGAAAAATGTAGCTCAGCACATTGGCTTTTGTTCTTGGCTAGACACATATTTCACCATATCACCAGTCTCTACTTTTAAGTAGTCTGCTGCACATTAAAAAACACTGCCAATCTTCTTTTTTGTTGCTAGTAATGGTGCTGATGATTACCTTCTGGGGGCCAGTGTCAATGTCATCCTATCTTTGAGATTAGTATCTCTGCCTCAACATGCCACCGCCAGTTCCAATTTTGGTCCAAGGTTAAAAAGAAGTGAATTAGAATGGCAGTGTGAAGAGATATGGATGTAGAAAGAAAAGAAGCAGAATAATAAGACTTATCTGATCTTTAATCCCTATGTTATTGATGATACCTATTTCTACCATTGGGTAGTATAATCTAAACATTGTTCCAAGAAAACTATTTTATAAATGTTGTATGCTCTATTTCTGCCTTGAGTATACTGTGAGAAGCTTTACAGGTATCTATTTAACTTATTTGACCTTGGAAGACTTTCCAACTCCCGCTCTCTCCTTCTGCCTTGTCCCCCACCCCACTTTGTAAAGTAACACCAGACCCAGGTGGGTTTATCTGGGAAACAGACTTCGAAATGAAGAACATTATGGATGAAGTTTACTGCAACTGAGAAGAGAATAAGGCAAGACTAATCAGAAGAAGCTGAACTGAGAGACAATCATAACAAAGGCCTCAGTGAATCCCAAGGATGCTCTAAGGCTGGGGTGTACCAGCAGGGAGGAACAGCTTGTGCCTTGGTTAGGAGCCTGATGACTCAGTATTTAGGATTCTATAATCATCAGAGCAGACCTGATATCAGATGTCAATTTTGGGTATGAAATATATCAGGAAATATTTTTGCAAGAATATTTATGTTCATGCTTTTATTACCTCAGGCCTCTGCCACGTTACCAATAGGGTGTTAGAGCTTAATAATTGAAAAAGAAAAAAACGCTTATCGAGGTCCTATGAATGAAATATGTGGTATAAATAGCATCCAACTTAATCATGAAAGCCAGGCATTCTATTTTTCCTATTGTATAGATACAGAAATTGATCCTAAGTGTGATCAAGTGAATTACCAAGGTTCACACAGTTAGGAGGCTTGCACGCAAGCATTTTGTTGGCCTGCTCAATGGTTGGGGAGATACTTTGGTTGGGAGGCAGGTACATAGTCTCCCTCCCTCCCTCCCTCCCTTGTTTACTTCTTTCCTATGTCTGCATAGCTATTGTTTTAGAATTGCTTCAGACTCATGTCTATGATTACCATTCACCTTCTTCATGAACAGAAGTATTCTATGTAGGTGTTTTGTCCTTGTCTCACTGTCGAATATTGGTTATGCAAGGGTCAGATAACTTGTATTTTTTTAAGTTCAAGGGTTTTTAGATTAAACGGAATTGCAGCTGATGAACCTCATTCAGATTTGGGTCTATTAAAATGGTGAGATCTTACACTTTGAGATCTGGCATGATTGGATAAAATTCGAGTGTCTTATTTCCCACATAGGAGGAATGTGAATTTCGGTAAAAACAAAGAACAAAAACCAATTTTTCCAAGCCTAGACATGCTACTTTTCTTATAAAGAAGTAGAAAACATTTTATGAATCTGGCTGGCCTTGTGATCTCCTTTAATCAATGGAATGCAGAGGAAATGATGCTGTGACTATTTGGACCTAGCCCTTAATTGGCCTGGCAGCTCCTAGTTTGTATTCTCGAAATCCCGAACCACTGTGTAAGATGTCTGTTCACTCTGCTGGAGAGAGAAGCTGAGCACTTACCAGCCATTCCAATCAGCCCAACAACTCTGGGAATGGAGTCATTTTGGAGGTTTCCAGCTCTAGCAAAGCTGCAGGAAGAACATGGCTTCAGGCTTCATACGTTACCCCAGTTGGGGGAGCAGAAAAACATCCTAGCTGATCCAAGTCAATTCACAGAATTGAGAGAAAGAATAAATTGTTACTGTTTCTCACCACTGGCTTGGGGGTAGTTTATTATACAATAATTGGTAGCTGAAAGGCAAATAAATGAATGAAAGAATGAAGGAGTAAATGACAGGTTAGAACAAGAGCCTCTGTAAATGGAAAGAGATTGTATTTCCTGAATTACTAGGTGTATTATCACAAAGGTGTGTTACTTTTCCTTCCAATTACTAACTTTTGTGAAGCTTTGCTCCTGTGACCCGCTATGGGCGCCAAGTTTCTATGAAAAGGTTCTGCATTTTTGTGTGTGTTAAGGTAAAATTGAGGAGAAGAAGAAAAAAAGGTTGTTATTGGCTTTCCCTAAAAAAGTTTAGATTAAAACAGCTTTCTCTTTTTCTATCTTTTTTCCCTGGCAATATCATGCTTATTACTTTTTGTTAAAACCTTTATTTCTACCGAATATTGAAGTTATTTTGAAAAATAAGATAGGGAAAACTAAAGCAATAAGAAAAAGATATGGAAAGTAAAACTTCTATGTAGTGGCAGAAAAGTGGTTCTAAGATAATAGCTACACAAACTCAAAGGATCTAATACACTATCTAGATGCATTGAAAGACTTCATTATCAGCATTCTGTAAACAAACTAAATAAAAAGCATGAAATAGAGGCAAAGTGATAGAGAAAGTATAAGAGTATCAGCTGTAGTTTGGCTAGGATTACATTTGAAACTGATTGGTGTCTTAGTATCTCAGTGAATTGAGTATGTAAATGAGAGATAAAGAAACAGTAAAAAGGGAAATAGATAGACTTTATAGATACTACTAAAAGAGCAATAATGAGGAATGATTTAACAAAATTCAAAGGTTTCAGATCATTTGATAGCCTGAAACAGCAGATGGTAAATATAGTTCAATTCAGACAAACATTTAAAAAAGAAGAAGAAGAAGAAGAAGATGCAGAGCAATAAAGAACTATAAAAGAAGGCTATGGAAACATTTCAATAAGCTAATCACCCAGACCACCAACCAGAAAATATTTAAAAACTTAACTATTTGCTTAGTGCAAAGAAACTGTCTTCTAAGATGGGTCCAAAACAAAAAAGTGCTTCAGGATTTCGGTCTTAACTGCTGAGGGAAGTGGGGATGAGAAAAATTACTTAGAAGTTGGGAAAGATAAAGCTACCTTATGAAACATGAGGTTTTAGTCACAAACTTTAGGGGATTTATTTTTTCTTTGGAATATAAAAGCATTTTGGTAACTGTGTTAGCTTCTTGAATAGGGTGCATTTTAGTACCTGATATAAGAGGATATCCAAATATAGCCAGGAGAGATTTTTTTCCAAGTGGAAATAAATTATATAGTTTATAAACTACCAATTGTTTACACTGATGGTTTTATCATCTTCATTGCATCAATCTGAAACTTCTGTCTTTTCTTTTTAAAAGATTTTATTTATTATTTCCAGAGAGAAGGGAAAGGACAGAGGCAGAGAGACATCAATGTATGGTTGCCTTTCACCTGACTTTAGCTACAGATCTGGCTGGAGACCTGGCTTGCAACCTGGTCATTATGGGCCCTGGCTGGGAATCAAACCAGTGACCTTTGGGTTCACAGGCCAGCACCTATCCACTGAGCCACCATCCAGGGCTTATCTTTTCTTATCTGAACTATTGTTAGAAGTCTTTTAAATGGTCTCCTTGCTTCTACCCTTGCCTTCACATGTTCATTATCCACAGTCATTGGAATAAACTTTGAAAAGCATAAATTGGACCTGTTATTCTCTTAAGTAAAATAGTCCAATAAATTTCTATTAAATAGAAAAAACAATTTACCCATTTTCTCCATGGTAAGCATGAGCTTGCTCCTGCAGACCTTAGCACCTCATTCACACTGATTTTACTACCTATTGAAGGTTCCAGGCTTATTCTGATCTCTGAAACTTTACTTATTAACTTTGCCTAGAATGGTCTCTCTTCTGGTTTTAATATGGCTATCTTCTTCACTCATTTCTTAGGTCAAATATATGGCCTTTTCAGCTAGATATTCATGGTAAGATTCATTGTTTTACTAAATTACAACTTATTTAGAGCTGTTAGGGTCTTTGTAGACCTATGTCAGCAGCTTTAACTATATTCTGAAATAATAGAATTCATTATCTATTTATATTTCTTTTTACCTCCAAATTTTAATGTATTAAAAATGACATAAAATACCCAGAATATCCACATATCTGAAAAACTATGAAAATAACAAATACACTAACTGCATCAAGAAATAAGAAAATAGCAGGAATCAAAATCCATTCATAGGTCTAACCACTAATGTACAATATTCTTCTAAAAAATTACTCTAACAATTTCATTTTAGGCCTAGGAAAACCAAATAAAACTAAATAAATTAACAAAAATGTCTTTCTCTTCACCGTGTTATTATTAACTGTCTTTTATATATTTTTGTAGTTTCCACTCTACAAAAACAGATGTTTCTGGGCAGGTGTAAAAGGTGGGATTTGGAAACCTACTAAAGTTGAAAGCTTTAGTGTCCCTTTTTAAAGAACGGTAGAGAAAAATTATATTTCTTTTTCTTTCCAAAATAATGCTTTAGCCCTGGCTGGTGGCACAGTGGATAAAGAGCTGGCCTGTGAACCCAAAGGTTGGTGGTTTGATTCCCAGCCAGGGCAACGTAACCAATTTGCAAGCCAGGTCTCCAGCCAGGTCTGTGCAGGTGAAAGGCAATCATGCATTGATGTTTCTCTCCCTCTCTGCCTTTCTCCCTTCCCCTCTCTCTGAAAAATAATAAAATCTTAAAAACAAAAACAAAAACAAAAAAAAGGCAAAATAATGCTTTAAACTAGAGATTTAAACAGTGTAGGTGAAACAAACCCTAAACCCCAAATTTGGAAACTTCTCGTAAACCTTTTATTTGCCTCTATAAGCTTTTTGTCCATTTCAAATTATTTCTCTTTTCTGAAAATCTGTTTTCTCAACACTACAATCTTATTCTCAGACTTACTGAATAGGTTAAACAACATTATGGATGTAAAATTTCTTAGAATGATGCCTGATATTTAAAAACACTACAAAATTGTTTAATGTTCTTCTCCTTAGCAAAATCATCAATGGTTTCCCATTACCAAAAAAATAAATTCCAAATGCCTGCAATAGCATTTGAATATTGCTGACAGTTGACATTAACATATTCATTCAGGGAACTTGCTTCCACATATTCCATTCTTTAGAAACGTGAACATAGTCTCTGTACGTCATTTCTTGCATTGTGGCCTTTATCTGGAATGTCTTTCCCCATCCTTCTCTATTGATTGAAATGTAGCTCATTTACCTCTTCCAGAACCTTTTGTGGAAACTTTTTCAGATCTTTCAAGATATCATAAGGCAATGTGTTGTTACCTGTAGAATAGTTTATATTTCTATGTCATCAGACACCATAGAGATAAACACCAGCATCAGGGGATGTTTTCTCCTACTTCATTATAACCAGTAAATTTGTTCTCTGAAGGCAAAGACCAACCACATCTTGAGCTCATTCTCTTCCATAATATACTGTTCCCAAATGAACAGAACGTAGTGGATACCTTGATATAGTTTGCAGCATTTGACAGAAAAAAATTGTATGTGTGCCAGTATACATGTGTGTTAGTGTGGTTCCTGTGTGCATGTGTTTATGTGTTTGCATGTAGGAAAGTCTATCCAGAAAATATTGAGCCAGTGTCAATATAATTAAAACAATTTTCAGGGCTGATACTTTCAGGACAGATCTAGTATAAAGGATGTGTAGATACTGTTATGTACTGTTATAAACCCTGGCCATTCTGTGCCACTTAGGTAACAGAGGAGGATCCATGTCTATTTATATGGCCAAATTGGTTAGAACATTTCAAGGCTCTGTTTCCATGTGGCTTCTGTAGTTAGACAGGCACTTCTCATCTGGGAAGCTTTAGTGGAAATTCTAAGCCTTCACTCCCACCCTGTTAATAACAAAAGTATCTGATGGGACTATTTTCCTAGGTTCCACAATTTAATCAGGGACAACAGAGTTGGTAAATCTAACAATAGCATTTTCACTTTTTTATTAGATTGACAATCATATTTTCTTTTTTTGCTAACAACAAATATTTTGGAGTAAGCTCTTGCTGTTATATCTTTCTTTAGAGACTGTTTTGACACCAGCAGCCAAGCTAGTTGTGTTTCTGAAATAATCTGTAATGTCATGGTGTGTGTATGGTAGCTTTGGACTAATCTTAGAAGTATCCCATCAGGGGTATCAAGAACAAGGACATTGAAAGGGAAGATAGATAAAGATAGGAATATGGAAAACTTTAAGTCAGGAAAACCTTGAATGGATAGATGTTTACGGGAATATCTCTCGTAAATACAGTAGTTACTAAAATATGGTATAGATGGTGACACAGTGGATAAGGCACCAACCTGTGAACCCAAAGGTCACTGGTTCAATTCCCAGTGAAGGCACATAACCAGGTCAAAAGCCAGGTCTCCATCCAGGTCTATAGCTGGAGGCAGGTGAAAGACAACCATACATTGATGTCTCTCTCCCTCTTTGCCTCTCTCCCTTCCTTTCTCTTTAAAAATAGTAAATAAAATCTTAAAAATAAATAAAATATAGTATAGATGTTTAAAATGTACTCCTGTGTAAAATCCAGAGATGAAAACTGATGGTCTGTAAAGAAATCCTCCACACTGCTTCTTTTTTTTTTTTTTTTTAATTCCTTTTGTTAAGTGTTTAATTGCCACTAGAATTATTTGCAATTTAAGAAGATAAGAGGATTGACTTTTTAAACTTCATAATGAACTTCCCTGCTATGACTGACTATATTTTCCAACATGAAGAACTGTGAGTTTTCCCAGATGAAACCATAAATGTTTAGTGTACTTTGACTCTGCTTTTTCCCTCATCCATCTGCCACATAGGCGTATTCTGGTTGGCACACTGATAATAGCTGGCATGCATAGTATGTGTGGTTTTAAAGTTATTACTTAAAATGCAGAAGCTGAAATAATATAGGTACATTTGAAAATTTATCCTTGTCTAATAAAAACAGAAGTGGTTAATAACAAAATATCCAATTTTAGAATGTTTAAATAAAATACAGTTAGGGCAAAACTAGCTTTACAGTTGTTTATATGGAAAATAATACAATAAGTAAAAGTAATAATACAAGAACAAACTGTGTTTTGTGTACTCATAACTGTAAATCTACTTTTGCCCCATTTTGTTTATTTTAGAGTACTAAATAGATATTATTTACTTAATTATAAAAATAATGTTAGCTTAAATTTTGAGGGGTGACTTTTTCTTTCTTCCAACTGTCTTGCTAACAAAGGTGAACCTTGTTTTCCCCACTAAAATGGCCGTGATGATGAGTTAACTAAATGTTAAGAATCTTGCCATTTATTTTTTAATTCTCTGTGCCCAGAGCAGTGCTTACAATGGTAGGCTAGTAGATATTTATAGGAGAAATAAATAAACCATAATTTAGTACTTCCCAATAGTTTTAAACAGTATTATAACATTTTAAAAATCAAAAATAAGTTTACTAAAATTTTTTATTTTACTTAGAGTTTTATGTATATTCTACTTTTGTGAGAACAGGGAGAAGGTCACAAAAGATCAAAAGATGTTAGGCAGATACATTTTTTTTAAAAGAGCAGGAGTCATTACATTCATAGAGTAACAGAAGTTATATTTAGAAGCAGGCTTAAAATATGACAGTTCATGACATGGTATTTATTAAGGAACACACTTCACATATGAGAATTGACTTTTTGCTCTAGCATGACTTGCCTTGCACCTCCTTTTATATAGAACAAACAAAAATGCTTTTGTACATGATATTGTAGCAGGGTTTCTTAATTCTATTCTCTGATGAAGTTATAAAAGGCTTTTTAGCAGTTTTCTACTGCGTTAAGTTTCTGTTTCAATATCAATAAAAGCTAAATTGGCATCCTTAGTGCATTATGTTTCTTTTTATTTTTTTAAGATTTTATTTATTATTTTTAGAGAGAAAGGAAGAGAGAGAGATAGCAATGTATGCCTTTCACTTGCCTCCAGCTACAGACCTGGCTGGAGACCTGGCCTGCAACCTGGTTATGTGCCCTGGCTGGGAATTGAACTAAGTGACTTTTGGGTTTGCAGGCTGGCGCATCATCTACTGTCCCGCCAGCCAGGGCCAATGCATTATGTTTCTTAACACTTATTCTTGAGTTTTTTGTTTGTTTATTTCTTATTTAACCATATCCCAGTAATAAGCCAATACTTTACTCATGGACCACCATCCTCATGCTCTCCTCCTTTGATTGTAGAAGTAGCTAGCTATCCACAAATACTTTCTCCCATTCTTTCATAGTAGAGTTATTGCTGGGTGTGTGGCTGCTCAGATACAGACCGTATTTCTCAGACTCCCTTAGACTTAGAAGTGGTCTTTTGGCTCCATTTTCACTAAGGGAACGTGCAAAGTGATACTTCCAAATAAAAAAATTGGCCCTAAAAATTTGGGGCTCATGAATTTTTTTTAGATTCCCCTTCCATGGACTGCAGCACAGTCATGCCTGGAATCAAACTGTGGCCACCCAGATGAGAACAACCTAGGTCATGTTGGAATCAGAATGTAAAACACCTGAGTCTCTGAATGACCTCATAGAGCAAGCTGTCTGCTTACTTGAGCTGCTTACTTGGATCTGTTACAAAACAGAAAATTAAATTTGTATTTTTAAGCCTTGATGTTTTGGAGCAGCTTAGTCTTCATCCTAATTAATGCAGTTAGACCCAACAACAATGTTAACTTGCTCTAGCAGAGAAGGAAACCAAATTCTAGCTCATTAATTTAAATGTTGCCACTTTTTCTTTAAAAATAAAAAAATATATAAATTTATCTACTGACAGAAATATCATAGTATAGATAATATGTTCATTTAAGCAGTGGTGATATAAAAACAATATCTCAACTTGTATAACTATTGGGTGGAATCTTAGACCAAGCAGAAGTGAACTTAGGGTATTTATCAATTAGCAGGTGCTGTGTATAAACAAAGTTCATCTTGGAGGACACCAATAGTTCTGGTTTTACACAGCCCTGCTCTCTAACAGTGGTACTAGAAATCAAAGCCAAAGAGAGACTTGGTCATTTTCATGGTCTTCATTGCATTTACCTTTAGGGCTCTAGGTGACCTACTGCCAGGCCACATAATCATGGTAACATCTATCAATCAACTCCACTTTATGTAGGGAAGTTGTGTGGGTTATCTTCTTCCTGACTTTGAATAGACAGGTATGAAATTCATTTAATAATGTTTGCATTCATTCAACAGATGTGAGTTAGATGAATGCATGAATATATGTTTATTTATTGAGAGTTTACATGAATCAGGCATTCCTCTGTTACCTAGAGATTCAATGACGAATAAAAATGATGTCTACTATTCTTGCACAGCTTGTTTCAATCTGCAGAGACACAACTTCTATAAATAAACAAACAAAAATATTCAGATAATTATAAATGCTATAAAGTAAATGAAAACAGGTGATGAAATAGTGACTCGGTAGGGAAGAGGATACTTTGAATAGAGTGCCCTTAGCAAAAGAAACTGGCAACACCCTGGCTGGTGGCACAGGCCTACAAACTCAAGGGTCACTGGTTGGATTCTCCAGTCAGGGCACATAACTAGATTGCAAGCCATGTCTCCAGCCAGGTCTGTGGCTGAAGGCAGGTAAAAGGCAACCATACATTAATGTTTCTCTCCCTCTCTGCCTCTCTCCATTCTTCTTTCTCTGGAAATGATAGATAAAATCTTTAAAAATAAAAAATAAAGAAACTGGCAACAAAACAAGAAGGCAACCCACAGATTGGGAGATGATATTTGCAAACAATAGCTCTGATGAAGGTTTAATATCCAAAATATGTAAAGAACTCATAAAACTCAACGCTAAACAAACAATTTGATTAAAAAATGGGCAGAGGGCTTGAACAGACACCTCTTCCAAGAATAAATACAAATAGCCAACAGATATATGAAAAGATGCTCCAGTGCACTAGCCATTAGGGAATGCAAATCAAAACTACAATGAGATACCATCTCATATTAGAATGGCTATTATCAATAAGACAGATAATGACAAGTGTTGGAGAGGTTGCAGAGAAATGGAACCTTTGTTCACTGCTGGTGGGAATGTAGATGAGTACAGCCACTATGGAAAACAGTCTGATGAATCCTAAAGAAATTAACAATAGAGTTATCATATGACCCAGCAATCCCTCTTCTGGGCATCTACCTGAAAAACTCAAAAATTGCAAAGACATATGCACCTCCTGTGTTCTTTGCAGCATTATATAAGGTGGCTAACACACGGAGACAACCAAAGTGTCCTTTGAAAAAAGATTGGATAGAGAAGCTGTAGCACACATACACAATGGAATATTATTCAGCCATAAGAAAGACAAAATACTGCCATTTCTGGCAACATGGATGGACATTGAGAATATTATGCTAAGTGAAGTAAATCAGAAAAAGGTAAGAACCATGATTTCACTAATATGTGGAATATACTCGTAAAACTGAAACTTTTGGACATAGAGAGCAATATGGTGGTTGCCAGAGGAAAGGGGTGAAGAAGTGGGGGGACTTATAAGTTATGATGGAAGATGGTTTGGCTTTAGGTATGGGTACAAAGTGCCATATATAGATCTTGTATCATAGAAATGTACACTAGAAACCTATATGTTCCCATTAACCTGTGCTAACCCAATAAATTTAATACAAGTTTTGAAAAATAGATAAGGTGTCCCAAAACTCCTATGAGGTCATATGAAGTTGAGACCAGTACAGTAAGAAGAAAGGAAACATTGGAGAATGTTCTAAGCAGAGAGAACAGTAAGTGCAAAGTCCTTAAGGGGAATTTACATTCATTTTGGATGGTATTTATATAATTATTATATGATAATAAATGGCATGTTTATCTATTATATAATGAAATAGCATGTTGATGATATAAAAACTAAAGATCAAGAGAATTGATAGTTTTGTTCTTAAAAAATTTAGATCTTTGTCTTCACTTGGCTTAGTAATATATGCCATGTGAGCAAAAGATTATCATCTAAAATGGATTCAAGCTACATGTCTCATTTAAAGCATATAGCTTATTTTACTTATATTATTTAATTCAGAGTTCAGTGCTATTAAGTATAATTTTGTGTGGTTTGGCAGTTACTGTTAGGATGTAATTGCCTTTGATAAAATCTTATTAATTGCCATGCCTTTTTAACTGAAAGTACAAAAATGGCTAGAATAATTGAATAAGAAAAAGCTAGAGACCTGATAGTTAGTTGAATAATCTAATAGGCATAAATATAATTAAGTAATATAGAAAGTAACTTAGCAAAAGGAAGAAAATCTGAGATCCCCTCTTTTCAATGCCTTAGAAGTACAGAAAATGTTTTTCTGTAAAAACCTCCAGAAATATGAATCTCAGCACTTCTGAGTATAAACTTATTGAAACATCGTAAGAAATGTGTTCAGTATCTTGTTGAACCAGTAAGGACAATTACACTGCTGAGAGAATATATGTGACCAGGAAGACAATTTAAAGATTTTAAAATATGACTCTCAACAGTTCTTTTAATAAGTTTAGGTAAATTGGAAATCAAGTATGAATATGATTCTTATTTTACTTCTATAGCTTGTCTGCAATGCATGAAAAAATAAAAATGATATTTTCAATAATATAACATGAGCCAAGCTATGAATTTAATGTCCCAAAGAAGATTCAACATGCCAGAACAAGAATACAGTGAACAAAAACCTACTATAATTATGAAACTTATGACCATTAAGTTATTTGTTTTATATATTTGCTGTATCTTTTTGTAAAGTTTAAATAAGCAATCTAAAAACATAATTTTCTTGGAAATGACTGAGATAACCACAGATAATAAAAATTAAATTATTGGGCAGCACTGTATAATAACATTAAATGCAATTCTACTAGTGAAATTGCCTCTGTATTATAAGCAGTTAGAAAACACATTCTCAAATGATAAACATTTATTGCCAAAAGTGTTGTTATGGATAATATGCATAGTTACAGAACTTTATGGATTTTCTTCAAGAATCAATTGAAGAAATATTCAGACAAATAGGTACCTTTTAATAAGTTAAATTCCAGCTGTGAATTTTTAGTCAATCATATAGGCTAAATCTAGAGTCCAAGCATAATATACAATTAAAAAGCCCCATAAAACTGGATATTTGGAGAGCTCTAAATCATCAGGAATCCACAGGATGTCCCTAAATGCATTTAGAAAGCAAAACTTTCATAGAGAATGTAACATCTGACTCATTATCTCTCTGTATTTTAGTATTTTCTCTCAACTAGAATTCTAAGTGAAGGGTATTTGGAATTGCTAAATTAACCTAAACTTTTTTTTCCCATCAAAGTTTATTACAAACACCATTGGCTGTGTTCTCATAGGCTTTCTGCCTGTACACTTCTCCTGCATAACTTCAAAGAGAACTCTCTCTACACGCCAGATACGAAAGTGAGGTGAGAGGATGAGAATAGGGCCACCTCTGTTAAAAAGGAGGCTTAATTAAGTACATATTTGAAGAGTGCCTTTGACATGAAAAAGCGGTAAGAATATTCAGTACTATTAACACTGAATGAGAATTGCTTAATCTTGTGAGCAAAGCCTTACAGAGATTAAGAAAAAAAGTTTATATTTTCCTCCAGGCAAGCATTTTTCAATAGCGTTCTTTATTGATCTGTCATCCTAAGAGAGTCTGTAAATCTAGCATCTGCATATTGATTCCTGGTTTGTAGGAGAAAGAGAAGGCAGAGAGTAAATGATGCATCTTCTTCAATCTGAATAAAATTATAGCATGGCACTTTAAATGTGCACTCACTTTTTTGCCACAGTACTTAGAATACATGTAAAATGTAGAAGAAACATTCTGTCTGGATAATTAGAGGAGGATCTTTATTTTCATCTGGTACTTAATGGATAATTAAACTTACATTTTTTATTATCAAAGTGATCGATATTAGCATCACAGAGTGAAAATTGAAAATTCTGACTAAAGCATCATGATTCCACTGATACAAAATTCTAAAGTGAGATGCCAGTAGAAAAAAAAGGAAATCATCTGAAAAAAATAACTAGAGTACCCATAATGAAAGGAGTGACTCAAGAGAAATAACTGAATTCATTTGTGTAATAACTTCATTTTCACTAGTGGATGAGCAGAAAGTTTATAAGACCAGGTGTAGATGACAAGAGTGGGAATGCTATCCTGAAGCCATTTTAAATTCTGTCAGCAAGATTTTCAAGATAGACAACAGGACCCTAACTGCTGGAGTCTGTACAAGTGGTCACCTGAGAAATTAGAGGCGAAGAGAAGATACTGAAGAGGAAGCCACAGGTGTTGTGTGCAGAGAAGACTGGCCTGCAACATTTCTGGAAATGCCACTGTGGGATAATATTTGTCCAAGTCAGCACCCACCTGCCCCATTTAACCTCCACTTCATTTAATTTAGGAGTGGCATTTATAAGGTCAAGTGAGTATAGGAGGAGGTGAGTGAGACAGAAAGACCCATTTCCTCTATCTCCACAATGGCTGGTGTACAGCAAGGCTATGACAAAGAGGGGAGAAAATAGATTGGCAAATAACATTTGAGTTATTGGGACTGCACAGTGTATTTTATGAAACAAGACTGTGTTTGTGACATGAAATGACTGTAGAGTCTTCAATGACCTAAACCGATAAAAGAATCATGCAATCTTTACATGCTTTCATCAGATAAAAAGAAAAAATAAAGTAGGAGCTTTAAATTTAAATTAAAAACTAAATTAAAAATAGAGTTTTGTTTTCAGTTTGCCCATGAGTTGTTCTTGCCAAATAGCAACTATGAGCCTAAAATCACTTTTTTCCAAAGAAACTATAGCTAAGAAGCAACTGATTCCAAACAGGACATACTGATTTATTCATTAAAGTTATAATATAAAACTTAAAGAAATAGTAGTCAGATAAAATAACCTTATCAAGAGATATGCTAAAGAAAAATAACTCGTGGATAGGGACAACAGTGTGGTGATTGTGGGGGTCAGGCATTGTGGGGTGGGTCAGGGCAGGAAAGTGGGTGAATATAGAAGGTATAAGAGGCATAAATGGGTAATGAAAAACAATAAAATAAATTATTAAAAGAAAGGAATCTATGAGTTAGCTAAAGGATCTAATCTAGCTTCAAATCAACCACTTTAAGATAAACTAAATGCTGTTTCCTCTTCATGTTGCAAAACATAGAATATCATTCTCTGTAATTTGAGAATGACTATTCTCATTTGACTCAGGAAATGGTGTGGTGTTTTTACTTCCTTTATCAATACCATCCTAGATCAATCATAAGAGATGAAGCAATAAAGGAGAAAGAAACATGTAATAAAATAGATACTATGCTAAAAAAACACCTATTTATTATTATACTTAGAAGATCAATTATTCAGCATCATACCAATAATTTAAAGAAAAATCATAGTATACGTATAGTAACTGTTTTAAAATTTACTCAATTTGTTAGAACCAAATTGGAATGTATGTTAGACAGTAGGAAACTTTAATGGAGTGAAAGGTTAACTAGATGGCCCTCTAAAAATTTTATCTGCGTCTTTAATGCAGACGTTAATTAGGAAGTGACATTTACTCAAGGGAACTTAAATATTTACTAGTTCAAGCATGTTATTTTGGTTGTAAATTCTTAAGTCAACTAAAATTTCTCAGTCATGATTTATCAAAAATCAAGCTTTTATTATGATATTAGTAGATTTAATTTATTGGAATCAATATGGTAAATAGCATTTTGTTTCTATTAGCTGCCTTGCCACAGTAGTAAACTGAGTTTCCATCCTCTGCTTTACAGGACAAAGGACAAAGAAGAACACTATTGCAATAGCAGGACAGAGAGATATGAAGCTTGAGCTACAAAGGGCAGTATTAAAAAAAAATTGGTCCTGAACAATCTTCAGTTTATAGACAAAGTCGTGCAAGTACTAATGAAGCTTGTATTATTTTCTTCATTTATGAAGTTATTTTCAGGGTTGATCTAGAGCTTACCAAAATAACTGACAGATGAATCAGGTTTGAATTCATCACTTTCTGTTTATACTGCCTAGATCAGATCTTCATGTTTGAATCAATTTTTGACAACACTTTCTTTTTACCTCACTTCCTTACTGCAGTGTTGCTCTCCTCTCAGGGACCATCCACTACATTTACAGATTTTTAAAAATATAAATCTGTTAACATTTCTCTTTTGTTTAAAATAAATTATTGCTGTCACATTTTAAAAAGAGTATTTCTCAACAGCATTTCTGCCTTAACCCACCAGACATGCATGGCATTTATATGATGAACAATCCAGTCAGGCACACTTAACTTTAGTCTTACTTACTATTTGTTCTGCTTTTGGCTTTCTACTCACTCAAAAAAACATATTGAAATTCAAGGATATGAAGGAGATGGTAGAGGAATAAACCTTTCTTATTAAAAAGAATAATTTATATTTCAATTTATTGCTACTGTTAACCAATTACTGATATAATAGCATGTGTTAATACACTACAGATAGAAATCCATTGGGCTATAGAGTAAACTTAAATGAGTGAATTTGGTATCTATTGCTCTTGTCAAACTCATTTTCTGCTTCTTCTTCAGTGATATATGCCTGGAATAGTGAAGTAACACAAAGTACCCTGGAGGGAGAATTTTCTGGGAGGGAGAAGCACATAAGGGAGAGGCTAGAGAGCAACAAACTGTTTGGATTTCACAGTTTACTCAAGATGAGTCCTGAAAAATATTTAAAAAAATAAAAAAGACTGGTCCTGTGTCCATGAATCATGCATTTTGAGGACCATCTTAATCAGTATTGTTATGTTATTGGCAGCTCTTCAGTTTAGAGAGAGGACCCCTAAAACTCAGGATTTAATTTGTAAAAAATTGTGTATTAATTCCTATATGTTTAAACTTTAGTCACCTTCAAAAAACTCTCCATTTGATGCAATACACTTTTGTTAAGTTCATTTGAACTTTTAGAGTGGTAGAAAGTCACAATCAACTAAATTTCATCTATTAAAAATATATTTGATTACTTTATGTATTTTAAATAAAATACAAATAATTGTATATGTATAAGACTTACAAATTTAAGATTATTATACCTGTAGGTAGTTTAATTCATCAGTTCATTGTCTCTAAGATTATTTATCTTTTAACATTCTCTTTTAAACTAAGTGGAACTTGCCATTTTGATAGCAAAACCCTTTTCTCAGCTAAGCACTCAGTAAAACCAGAGTAACCTGAATACAAATTTCTAAGTTGTAGTAAAAGCAAGCTCATATTCTTAAATTCCACGTATATCTTTTTGGTATAAGTTTCCTTTTCTAGGTTTAATTTTTGTTCTAATCCCTCATCTGACAATTAGATGTCTCCTTAGTCTATTTTTTTATATTAAATTTTTGGTCTTGCTAACTAAATAATGGTTTCATTAGAGAAAGAAATAAGCACCCTATCTCTTTGTGTCATAAATACCTAGCAAAGTACTTTAGGGATATTAAGGAAAATTTAGGTTAGAAGAAACTAACTTTGAGAGAATAATTTATGAAATTTTGTTTTCAAAATGACTCAGCATCATTATCAACAAATGCTTGAACGTAAGAACTATCCTTGATATGGAATACGAAGTCTGTCCCACAAGTATCGGCTGCGCAAACCATTTTAATTATATTGACATTGGCTTGATATTTTCAGAACAGGCCTCCTATGTTTTGTGGTATTTGCTCTCAAAGAATTTACAATATATTTACAGAGACAGACTGTATACCCAGGTTCATTCATTAAAAATCTAAATGAGTAGTATGGATGTTAAATATTAGAGGAATTCTGAAAAGGATGTGAACACTCTAGGTAGCATTATCAAGAAAATTTTTTGGTATTTGGTGGAATTAAGTAATAGTCTAACCCTGGCTAATGTGGCTCAGTGGATTGGCGCTGGCCTGTGAACTCAAAGGTCGCTGGTTCGATTCCCCAGCCAGGGCACATAACCAGTTTGCAAGCCAGGTCTCCAGCCAGGTCTGTAGCTGGAGGCAGGTGAAGGACAATCATGCACTGATGCTTCTTTCCCTTTCTTCATTCCTCCCTGCCCCTCTCTCTAAAAATAATGAATAAAATATTTTAAAAAGTTATATAATATTCTATATAATTTTAATATATAGAAAGAGTAATTATTTTTAAACCCAATTTTACAATAAATAATAGTGTTACACTTGGGTGTGAAGTATGGAGATATTTGGAATTGATTTAATCCCCTGATGGGGGTGTTCCTTTGGCACATGTGTGTGTGTGTGTGTGTGTGTGTGTGTGTGTGTGTATGAACATATCATTAATATTATTTTGAAAATTAGGCTCTCTTTTTCATTGTACAGCCAATTCTCTAGCAAGAAATTATGCACATTTAGTAATGTAAAGTTTTATATTTACAAATAACTCAGATGAAGGACTTTTAGTACTACAATCAAATTTACTTCTATACTTGCTTTGGCAATAAAAAAAATTAAAAGACGAACAATTGAAAAAATATTTCTAGAGGCCACTAATGAACAATACATTATTTCAATGACAATATGTAGTATTTCAATAGTCTCTCTGCCATGGCTAAGCCTTGTTAGTGAAGTGACAACAAAAGCCTTTGATTTCCTTTCTTTCTTTCTTTTTTTCTAAATCCCAAGAGGAAACAAAGTTTTGAGAACTCCCACCCAAGATATCATATCATTTGCATTCTAGCCTCAGTTTATTACGATTAACCTGGCCATTTATAGTATATATGTATGTACATCTATATACAACACACACACACACACGCGCACAATGCCACACTTATTTTTTTTTCAGATTTGGGAACATTTTAGGCACCAAAGATTCCTCTTGGTCCATCAATACTATTTGACAATTATGCGTTTAAGATTGCTGTCTCAATTGTCCCTGTTGCATATTTGGATTTCTACAGTCATAAATACTTTTTATTCATTTATTCATTCATTCATACAGTCTGCTAGGTACCAAGCATGAATAATAAAGTCTCTGTATTCTAGGGACTTAGTAGCCAATTGGGAAAATAAATATATAAATAAATATATATTATGGGCAAATAAAATTAAAGTGATTTTTAGGTTCAATAAAGAAATCATGGGGGAGAATAGACAGTCATTTTATGTGAATTATAGTGAACTGGAGCCTCTGCTTTCTCAAGTCTATTTTGTGTGTTTGCCATAGAGATAAGACAGACTTATTACAAGGTCCTTTTCATAACCACAGTTGACAAAGGTCTTGGATGGTGTCCAGAATGGCCCTTTCAAAGGATGAATTTAGTCCTTTCTCTTGTGCCTTCCCTTAGCTTATGCACAATTCTATGTAGACTTTGAAGCATTTTGGTCTTTATTTTCTTTGTAGCTAAAGCCTAACACAGAATCAGACTTAAGTAGAAATTGGATGAATATTTGTAGAGTAAATGAAATAAGTAGTACTTGACAGTTTATAAATGTGTTGGTAAAAGACACAGATATACACATGCACACAAATTTAATGTGTATATATGTGTATTTGTAAATGTATAATATAAAATTATTATTGTGAGGAAAAATATATAATTAACATTTAATCTAAACTACCGAAAAGTTTTTATTCTAACAGTGATAATTGTAAGATAGATTAGGGACTAATAAATTTATTTCATATATTAAGAAACTGATGCTCAGAGAGATTGTTATTGGAGCAAGTTCAGGTGTAAAGCCTGAAGTAGGACACAGGTTTACTTATTCCCAAATCAGTGCTCTTCCATTTTTCTACACTAGTATATGCAATAACACAGGAAATAAGGATAATAACACCTATTTATTTCTTTCACCCAAGATTCTCAGCATTCCTTGCTAATTGTGTCTATGGTCAGAGAAAAAGGAAGCTCTTATACTTTCAGGATTTTGTGTAATTCATTCTGCAGCTAGCAGCTGAGCTCAAAATATAGCCTTTCCTTCATTTTGATCAAAAGATCATATTGGCTATGCCAACCTATTAGTGTCTAGAGAAGCTGTGAATTAAATTTCTGCGCTTCAAAGGATAAAAAAAAATACCTCTGTTTTGAGATGGTATATATTAAAAAAAGATTCTGCATGTAGGAGGTTCACCCAGCACACACTTCTAACATACTTTTAAGTCTATCTTAAAATAGAGGTCTGTCTACATCCTCTGGATCTCTTATAAATTGCTAATGTCAATGCTAAAAACATGTTATTTAGTTGGAGCTTTTCAAAGCAGTACAGTTTATAAATTAATAATTATTATTAAAAACAAGACGTCATTTAGATTGATGCAATGTTAACATTTAAGTACTTATTTATATTTTTATCTTCATATTAGCCTTGGAAGGTCATTTGTATAAAAGATGTTTGATATACTATAGCCATTCTTTAATTTTGTTCTTTGGAGTGCATGAGTGCAATTAAGGCATTTAGTCATAGTATTTCTGGCATAAAAGTATGATGAAGTTAATTAATAATTAATTCAATTAGAGATAGCAATGATAACTTTTAAATTATAGAAAAAGGTTTATATAGTTGAGAAGTTGGGTTAAATCTGCTATGAATATACTATGTATATAAATATTTAAAGAAATGAAAATTGTGCTCTTTGAGTATTCTTTCTTTTTCCTACTTTATTTTTATTGTTTAATCTGTTACAGTTGTCCCATTTTTTTCCCTCTTGTTTCCTCTACCTAGCCCACCCCACTTGTCCATAGTCAATCCCCTCTCCATTGCCTATGTCCATGAGTCATTCATGTATGTTCTTTGATTAATTTTTTCCCCTCCCTTCTACAAATCTTCCCCCATTTCTTCCTACAGCTACCAGCCTGTTCCATGTTTCCATGTCTCTGGTTCATTAGTTTATTTTGTTCATTAGATTCCAGTTATAAGTGATGTTATATGATATTTGTCTTTCATCAACTTATTTCACTTAGCATAATATTTCACTTTGCATAATAGTCTCCAGTTACATCCATGATGTTCCTTTTTCTCTCTGGTTTATAGTATTCCATTGTGTAAATGTACCATAGTTTTAAAATCCATTTATCTAACTGAGGAAAAAGAACAAGGTTAGAGAGGTCACAATATCTAATATTAAACTATACTACAAAGCCACTGTAATCAATACAGTCTAGGTCTAACATAAGAATAAACACATAGATCAGTGGAACAGAATAGAGCCCACTGGCTGGTAGCACAGTGGATAAGGTGTCAGCCTGTGAACCCAAAGGTTGCTGGTTCAATTCCCAGCCAGGGCACACATAACCAAATTGCAAGTCAAGCCTCCAGCCAGGTCCATAGTTGGAGGCAGCTGAAAGGCAACCATACATTGATGCTTCTCTCCCTCTCTTCCTCCCTCCCTGATCTTCTTTCTAAACATAATAAATAAAATCTTAAAAAAAAGAATAGAGCCCCAAAATAAGCTCATGCCTCTATGGTCAATTAATATTCAATAAAGGGGGTAAAAGCATATAGTGAAGTAAAAACAGTCAATTCAAACTGGTGTTGAGAAAATTGGACTGATACATGCAAAAAAAATTAAACTGGACCTCCAACTTGTACCATACACCAGAATAAATTCAAAACAGTTATAGGACTTTAATATAAGTCATGTTTCCATAAAAGTCCTAGCAGAAAACATAGGAAGTAAAGTTGCAGACATCCCATGTCGCAATATTTTTGCCAATACACCTCCTAGGGTAAGGGAAATAAAGGAAAAAATAAACAAATGGGACTACATCAAATTTAAAAGCTTCTGCATGGCTAAAGAAACCATCATCAAAATATAAAGAGAACCAATTGTATAGAAGAACATATTTGCCAATGCAACATCAGACAGCTGTTTAATCTCCAAAATATACATAAAGAACTCATATGACTCGAGATCAGGAAGACAAACAACCTTTTGAGTCTTTTACTCAAATTCCCTATCATATCTATATTCATTGAACTATTGTTTCCTTATTATGTAGGTACTTTGGAATAGGCAGTCTTAAGATAGATTTTCCCTGTTCAGATATTATTATTAATGATCAAACACTTAATTGGATTTTCTAGTAGTCTAATTTGCTTATAATGGCAAAAATAATGAGGTTGTTTTCTGGTTCAAGTATTGTCATTATTACATTGTCTCCACTATTAAACTATAGTACTCTTTGGGAATCTCCTGTTGGGAAGTTGGAATTTACTGATTGATCTTGAATAATACATAGTAACTTTCAGAGCTGATTGATCCCATGATGCAATTCTTCTGTCAAGAACATCTGTGCCAACACCAGCCCTTACCTTGCAGATTTATTTAAGATGAGTACAATTGATTAACCAATTTAAAAATCATAATTAGCCCTGGCTGAGTGGCTCAGTTGTTTGGAGCATTGTCCCACACCAAAAGGTTTATAGGTTCAATTCCTGGTCAGGGCACATACCTTATACTGTGAGTTCAGTCCACAGGGTGCAGTGGGAGGCAACTGATTGATGTTTCTTTCTCACATCGATGTTTCTCTCTCTCTCTAAAATCAATAAAACATACTGTTGGGTGAGGAAAAAAATAAAAATAAATAAAAAACATAATTATTGAGTACCAAGTGTAATAATGGCATTGTATTAGTTGTGAGACTACATATATAAATAACCTGTGCCATTTTTTCCAGAAACTTATTTTATCAGTTAGAATAGAGAACATTCTTAGTTCAACTATTGTATATGGAAGTTTATGGCAAATAAATTAACGGGATATAAATAGAAGAACAGGAATACATTTAAAAAATACTGGATGTAGGATGTAAGGTATTGGTTTTCAATATTGACCTTTTGTTTAGATTGCATCAATTTAAATTCTAACTCAACCAGCTAGGAGGTGAGAATCTTTGGATAAGTTACTTGAATTTTCTGTCAGTTATTTACTATATATTACTTTTTCATATTATATAAATAATGAAATCTTGCATATGTACTTCAAAGGCTTGTTGTTGGAGCTAAATAAATTAATAAATATAACAGTGTCTGGGACATATGCATCAGCTATTATTAGTAGTAACATTATACTGAAGAATAAATAAAATAATGCATGTGAGTGTTTGGCTGAGTGCCTGTTTCATAGTAAACAATTGAAAATGTTACCTGATCATTATCATCATTATTGTATGTGCTGGGTTGCTATGCTGTGTCTTGAGGAAAGTAAAATCAAACAAAGTAAAACCAAACCATACGAAACCAAACAAAAAATATACATGCATAAGGTAAGTAATGACTAATATAGTCACACAGCATTACATCTAATTGAAAGACAAATCATATTATGTTATGAAATGCATAATGGATAGGTTTTTAAAGTTATATGGAAAAGGGAATGATCTATAATATTAATATTTGAGTAAATCAATGGGTGGTACACATAAAACAAAAATAAATGAAAAACATCACACCTGATCCTACTTCTGTGTTCTGAGTGTGAAAAAAAGGCTGTATCCCAATATTAAATTTCAGTCAGTTGCCAAATGCTGACAGAATAAGTACATTTATTCCCAGAAAAATGGAATGAGTGCTATAATATCAAAATGAGTGCAAATATATTCCTTAAACCATAGAACTTCCTCTCTACCAAAATAGCAAAATAATAATAACTAAAATAAAAATAATAAATGAATTACATGTCCCAAGTAAGATTGTAGGTATTCATGCCTCTATCAAAGATTTGAAGGAGGCATCTATGTAAATTTTCTTATTTGCCATTTACAGAAGTTAAATGAGCTTTGGGGAATGACAATGGATTATCATAAATACTAGCAATTCTAATTTTATTTATTCTAGATGTGTTTTCTTCACTGGAGCAAATCAGTACAGTATTTGGTTAACTTTGAAAGTATATGCCTGATGGTGATGGGTACCAGATGTGGTTTAATTTTATGTGGTAGAAAGGGCAGTCCCATTATATTTTCTTTTAAAAATTAGTTTATTGGGGTGACACTGTTTAACAAAATAGTACAGGTTTCAGGTATACAATTCTAAAACATATCATCTGTACACTGTGTTGTATGTTCAGCATCCCAAGTTAAATCTCCCTCCATCACCATTTATCCACCCTATACCCTCCTCCACCTCCCATTGTCACCTTTCCTCTCTGGCAATCATCACTCTGTGGTCCATAGTCCTGGATTTTTAGTTTTTTCTCTTTTTTGTTCAATTCCTGCACAATCTCCTCTACTCAGTCTCCTCCCCTCAAAAAAGCTGTCAGCCTGCTCTCTGTCTATGAATCTTTCTCTATTTTGCTTATTAGTTCATTTTGTTCATTGGGTTACACATATTAATGAAATCCCATGGTACTTGTCTTTTTTGGACTAAATTATTTCACTGAGCATAATGTTCTCCAGGTCTATCCATGCTGTCCCAAAGGGAAAACTTTTCTTCTTTTTTATGTTTGAGTAGTATTTCATTGAATGAACGTATCACAGCTTTTTTACCTACTCATCTACTGATGGGCATTTGGGCTACTTCCAAATTTTGACTATTGTAAATAATACTACAATAAACATAGGGGTGCATATATTCTTTCAAATTAGTGTCTTGAAAGTTTTGGGATAAATTCCCAGTAATGGAATCACTAGGTCGTAAAGCAGTTCTATTTTTAATTTTGGGAAATATCTTCATTCTGCTTTCCACAGTGGCTGCATCAGTCTGCATTCCCACCAGTAGTGCACCGGGGTTTCCTTTTTCTCCACATCCCCACCAGCACTTGCTGTTTGTTGATTTGTTAATGATGGCTATTCTGACAGGTGTGAGGTGATACCTCATTGTGGTTTTAATTTGCATTTTTCTGATGATTAATGACATTGAGCATCTTGTCATTTGTCTATTAGCCATCTGTATATCCTCTTTGGAGAATTGTCTATTGAAGTCCTTTGCCTGTTATTTATTTAAATAGTTTGTTTATTGGATATTGAGTTTTCTAACTTCTTTATAAATTTGGGTATTATCAGATGTATCAGCAAATATGTTCTCCCATTCAACTGGGTTATCTTTTCATTTTGTTGATGGTTTCCCTTGCTGTACAAAAACTTTTTAGTTTGATGTAGCCTTATTTGATTATTTTTTTCTTTTGTTTCCTATTGGCTGGGGAGATGTATCAGCAAAAATATTGCTATGAGCAATGTTCAAGGTTTGACTGCCTATGTTTTCTTCTAAGATTTTTCTGGTTTTGAGTGTAACATTTAAGTTTTTAATACATTTTCAGTTTATTCATGTGTGGAATAAGAAGGTGGTCAGGTTTTATGTTTTCTAATCTTGAAGTAATTTTTTAAATAAATGAATTAACATAAGCATTTTGAAATAGTGAAAAGAAAACTTGGTATTAATATACCAAAGCTGACAGTTAGAAGGCAATAATTAAATGGTGAATTGTCTGGATGTGGAAAAAAAAAAGAAGTACACATTGGTAGTTATGGAATAACAAGGGTTGTTAGGAATAACAGAGGAAATGTAGAAGCCAAAGAATTTATATGACTGATACATAGACATGGCATAAGGGGGACATTGCTGGAGGGAATATGGAGTACTACACGAGTGGGGCAAAGGGGAGGAATTGGGGCAACTCTAATAGCATAATCAATAACATATATTAAAAAAACCATTATGTCAGCTTTCCAGGTTCACTGTCACAAAGTGATCTGCAGAGATTTTGTTTATCTTGCTATGCCATGCAACATCATGCTGATCTACTTTTATGATATATTTATTGCATTTGGTGAACAAGATCTAATAAATAATTGATATACATGTCATAGACATGTCCTATGCATGCCAGAGGGTGGTGAAAATTTACAGTATGGAAATTCAGTAAGCAGGGGAAGCACTTCATATTGAGGTGGCAAGGAGAGAAGTAGTTCAAGGCAGAGATTATGCAACATGTACATTTGACCCAGACCTTAAAGAGCAGATGAAACTTTTGTTAGTTAGAGCAAGGGAAAGGAAAACTTTTTAAGAGGAGACAAAAATGTGGAGCCCAATATGAAAATTAGAAAGTGGAAGCAGCGCAAGAACTCTTTTTCAAGTGGAGAGAAATACTGAAAAAAAATTTAACTGGAAATGAAGCTGGAGAGGAAAGTTAGGTCTTGAAATGCCAATTGGATTATATTTAATAACAAGGCTTGCATTTGAACTAGACAAATGTTTCAATAGACCTATTAATCTACAAGAGGATACAAGGACAAATAGTGGGAGTGGTTATGGTAGAAACTCTTTTTTCCTTTTTCCAATTCACTGACCTCAAGAAGCAGATAGGTTAAGTATTATTGATCCCAATGTAAGTGCTTTGCTTTAAATGACACATGCAAAAACATGGTAGATTTCTTTAATTGGACTTTTAAACTTCTAAATAGTAGGAAAAAGACAAAATTTAAAATCACACAATTGCATAAATAGTAATAGTAACTGTTAAGACAGTTGATTTGTCCTTTAGTTTTTAACTCTCTAACTACCCAATTTCTTAGCCAAAGAATAGATGGCAAATTATTGATTAGATATCTTATATAGAAATGTTTCAATTAGTGGGATAAATAGGAAGATGTTCCTGGCCTGCTCTCAGGAATACTTAATTTCAGAGACATGTCATCATAGACTTATCCTGTGTGCAGTAGTAGGTATAGTAGTAATACTGTAAGTCATATTTATTATGAACTTACATGTCAGCAACTGTTCTAGCAACCCTTCTAACTACAACCTATGAAATAGATACTATTATCATTCCTATTTTACAGCTGAAGAATCTGTGACACAGGTCACTGACCAAAATCAAGGTCACAGAGCCAGAAAATTTTAGGTGAGGCAACCCAGCCAGTACAGCCTCAGAGGCTACACCCTGAAGTACTATAAAGTTTGAGGATACTCGTGGTACAACTCCTCACTTATAAAAACCTAATAAATCTTGGGTGTGATTTCTGGAAACAGATTACAGTTTTTGTTTGTTTCTTTTCATTAGATAAAATAATTAGCTTATATTTAAATATGTGAGCTTTGCCTTAGATTCTTTAACTTCAGAAATAATGAATAATAAAAGTAAATATGAAGTATTATCACTACTTTTTAAAAAAGATTTTATTCATTATTTTTAGAGAGAGAAGGGCAGGGAGGGAGAAAGAAAGGTAGAGAAACATCGATGTATGGTTGCTGTTCACCTGACTCCAGCTAAGAACCTGGCTGGAGACCTGGCTTGTAACCTGGTTATGTGCCCTGACTGGGAATTGAACCATCGACCCTTGGGCTCAAAGGCCAGCAACTATCCACTGAGTTACCAGCCAAGGTTTATCACTCCTTTTTTATTTCTCACAATAGTTGCTACTCTTTTTTAAAAATATTTTTAAAATAAGTTTTTGTGAGGCATAAATTACATACAATAATGTTTTATTAGTTTTAAATGTCCAGCTTGATGAGTTTTTAAATTATATATATATATATATATTGAAAAATACATATAGCCATCTACCATATATGTATACAGGATACACATGATAAATTGGCAAAATTTTAGTCAAATAACAAAGCACAAAAATGTCATATTTTGAAATAAATATATTCTTATATGTAAATACATAAACATAGTCATTATTTTTCTAATTGTTCCATTTGCTGCAATCATAGACTCGATTTGACTTTGGAATCTTGAGTACTTTCATTAACTTTTCTTTATCAATGGACATCATCATGTTTTCGATCTTAGCTTCAACAGCCTTTTTATTGGAATGAGGTTGTTTACTAACTTCTCTCTCACAAATGCTGCATACATAATAGTCTAAAGGATTTGCATCTGGTGAGCTAGGTGGCCAGTTTTCCTTTGACCAAAATTTAGGAGCATTGACACTGAGAAAGTCTTGCACCTTTTTGGCGTATTGTGCTGGTGTACCATCTTATTGGAAAAAAAAATGACATCCATTTGAGACTTGCTTCATCCATGGTAGAATATTTCTACTACCTTAAAAATTTCACTATGTCCCTTAGCACTTCATCTTCTCCTAATCTCTCTCCCCTGACTGCCACTGATATGTTGTCTATATAGTTTTTCCTTTTCTAGAAATTTATATAAATGTAATTATACAGTATGTAGTTGTGTGTGTGTGTGTGTGTGTGTGTGTGTGTGTGTATGTATGTGTGTGTTACTTAGCATAATGATTTGGATATTTATCTGTGCCATTGTGTATGGATCAGTAGTTTGTTTCTTTTTGTTGCTAAGTAGGATTCCATCATAAAAGTTAAGCAAAATTTATTTATTCATTTATAAGTTAATGGGTACTTGAATTGTTTCCAACATTAGACTATTACGAATAAAGCTGCCTTGAAACTTTGTGTACATGCTTAGTCGTTTTGTATTTTTAAAGTTCATTATTTATTTTGAAAAGCATTTAAAATTTCTGGAATTGTGATTGGGCTGATTTACTTCCAATGTTGCCTTCTTCAGATCATGCTGATTTTACCTTAGATTTAAGTGCCTGGCTTCATGGCCAATGCTAATATTTTTTTTATAGTTTTTTTTTTTTAAGATTTTATTTTATTATTTTTAGAAAGAGGGGAAGGGAGAGAGGCAGAGAGGGAGAGAGACATCAATGTATGGTTGCTTTTCACCTGCCTCCAGCCACAGACCTGACTGGAGACCTGGCTTGCAACCTGGTTATGTGCCCTGGCTGGGGAATCGAACCTGCGACCTTTGGGTTCACAGACCGGCGCCTTATCCACTGTGCTACCAACCAGGGCCTATTTTTTTTTTTTTGTCTGCACTTCACATTGATACTAATATGGGTTATAGTCATGTGATCATTGTATCTTGTTTTTAATTTTTACATGTTTAAATATTTAAGCCTCATTTAGAAATTCTGTTTTTAGCTCTATCTAATAAGGTAGTTAGATCTGGGACCAGTCAACTTTGTCATACACAAATGGTAATAATTCAGATATTGTTTGGTAAATGCATAAGCTATGCCTAAAGGCCTATGGTCCTGTGCCTTAAACAGTGAGGACCAGTTAGTGAATGAATGAATAATTCTTCTGTTTAGAATTGAATTCCAAAATCTCATCCTGCTTAAATGAAGTTGAGTGCCCTAATTTTGATCATTGTGTATTCGAGTTAAAGTGGTGGCTAAGATTTGGCTCTTGCTGTGAATTGTGAGCACATACAAAAGAATTAAAGCACATATGAAAGAATAATTTTTTAATTTTCTAGTTACTCCACCTTGAAGCTAATGATAGCTGAACATGGTGTCAGTTATAATTTATAGGCCCAGTATATATTCTGTTTGTATGCTATATACCTTACTATATATTATTTCTACATTTCTCAACTAGGATATTTCCTGAATATAATATTAATAATTATTCTTATTAAAAAACAATACAACTTAGAAAATTACTCTGTATTATATTACTAAGAACATGTTTACCAGATGGTGATTTTCTTCAATAGTTAACACTCCAATGATAGTGATGATTAAAGATTTTCTGTTTCAGTCCACATCTCTTAGCATTTGTCTTCACATATGTGTATTTGATATTTTAAGCTAACAACACAACACGGTTCTACCATATCATATCATATTTGTTACTAAATGGTTCAAATTTTAAACACACTTTTACATTGAAATAAAGCATATATTGCAGAACTCTGAAGTCATCTTTAAAGTTTAAGAGACTTCTTAGAGTGGTGAAATGGATATAAACTTTCAGGGAAATGTCAATTTTGTTCTAAGCAAATACAAAAAAAGAAAAGAAAAAGAAAAGAAAAGAAAGAAAGGAAGAAAAGAAAAGAAAAAGTTAAGGGCAGCATATTTTGAACATTGAAGAAAAGGAAAAACAGAAAACATTGCTGTTTTGGTACAACGTTGACATTGGTAAAGCCCAAAAAGTTCATTATATGTTATTTTGTCCTTCTATCTTCTTTTTTCTATGAAAACATAATATTGTAACATTCAAAGCCAGTTGCTTCATCACTAAATCATTTATTTATCATGGCTAGGCATGAGATAGTTTTCTTCAGTGAGACAGATCTGAGTCAGTAAGATAAAGTAAAAACAAAGCAGTCTGAAGGAGTGAAAAGTGTATTAGGTAGGTAAGTCTTAACTTCAAATGTTAAAATTGATGAAAATTTAGGTCCCAATTTTTAAAGAAAAACTCATTCTGATTCTTATGGCCATTTAACACCTTCAGGGATAATTATTTAAAGCATATATAACATATATAGTTTGGCTTCTCATGTAAAAGTACAAAATGGAATGTCCTTTTTCAGAGTCAATAAATTTGGCATTTATTGGAAAAAGGTTCCTAGCACTTACAAGCTTTTTCATGGTACCTGGCTTGTCTCAACGATTCAGGTTTGTGTGTATGTGTGTGTGTGTCTTCATCAGTCCCTTGAATTAAGCAACTGACTTTCCATGTACTGAGGTTATTCAACATGTGCTTTTTGCATAGTTGTTAGAGGTCTATTGTACATAGAAGCAGGTGTGGAGGATGTAGTGGAGGGTCATGGAAAAATGGGAGAAGATGAGAGGATATGTATGTAGTATTGAGGGAGTAATGCTGAAATTAAAGTCCAAGTTTCCAGGTTTAAATTTGTGCTCTTTTGAGCAACTGAGGGTAATCCATTTACCTTTTTCCAAGGTTCACTTTCTTCATCAACCTACAGGAGAATGCAGGGCCTGATAAAACATGCTTGAGAGGCTCACCTCATGGGCTCATTATGATAATTATACCTGATAATGTATGATGGTGCCTTGTGATTGGGATACACTATCTAGGTGTTAGTGGGTGTTTGGAAATCAGTTCTACAAAATTTTTTGGAATGCCTAAGAATCATTCCAAGATGTCTAATGGCTTCTCTGCAGCATAAAGATTTATAGCAATGTAGACTTGAAACCTACATGATCCTATTAACCAATATCACTCCAATAAATTTAATAAAAGATTCTATGCACTGTTTGGATAGCTCAGTTTTAATAAAACATTAATTATTTTCTTTATACTTTCCCCAATGTAAGAGTTGACTCTAGGATAAAGAAAGCTGCCCACCCCCTAGATTTTTATAAGCAGTTCTCAATGTTACTGATTCTTTTGTTGACTAATTGCACATACCTTCATTTTCATTTCATAAAGCATATGGGAGAAAAAAAACAATCTGGATGAAAACTTGTGCTTTTCTCTATAACTTTTATGCCCAACTGTGGGCAAGGCTGCATCTAGGTTTTGCAGAGCCTGAAGGTTAACCAATTTGGTGGACCCTTTTTCAGAAAATGTGCAAATGCAAAATGTTAACCAATTTGGTGGACCCTTTTTCAGAAAATGTGCAAATGCAAAAATGTGCATTATGAAAAATAAAATTTTATTTAAATGAACACCAATCATATCCACTTCTTAGATCTCTTTAGGCTATTTACTAGAAATGCTTACATTGAAATGTTTCATGATTGTAACTTGACTTCTTCACCGTACCTGAACATTTATAAATCCCAGCAACTGCTAGCAGCCACAGAAGTCTGTGCAAAAAGGGGACTTGCAGGTCTTTCTATTTAAATGTTTTTGTTTTGTTTCTTTTTATTATGGCTAACAGGGCAACCTATGAACTCTTTAGAAGCAAAAGAAGACCCTTTGCCAAGTATTATAGCCTTTTTATTCAACTCCCCCTCCAGTGTAACTGCCAAGTTGGTATGAGTCAAAGGCATTCAAAGCGTTCCTCTTAATAGGTAGTTTCCTGTGTCTAGGAATTTAAATGAAAAATTTCCCAGGGACTAGGCCTGGAGACTACTTTGAATGACCACGTGCTTTGTACCTCAGGGTAATTTTTATCTTGTTTTGTTTTTTTTGATGCCCATCTCTTCTTCTCTTTCAATACCAGGGCCTTGTCCTTTCTTCTTTCTCCTTTCTCCTCTCTCTTTCTTCTCCTTCTCCTTCCTCTTCCTCTTCTTCCTTCTTCTTTTTCTTTTTCTTTTATCTGTTTGATTTTACTGTGTCAAGCAGTGGTTCTCAAACATGGTTGCATATCACCCAAGGAGCTTTTAAAACTTCTTAAGTGGGTTTCACTCGAAACATTATTATTTAGTTAGCCTTGGTGATTTTCCTCTGCAGCCAGTTGAGTATCATTGACTAAGATCCCAATGGTCTACGTAATTTTTATAGATTCACCTGCATTTTTTCTTTAAAAAGGACAGAGATAGCTGAAGACCCAGAGGTGAAAAAGCATATGACTCCACTAATTTATGCAATCTTTAAAAAGGCTGCTGGGTTATTTCCATATAGTTGAAGATAATTGGTATCTTATTAAATGATTCTTAAAATTAGTTTTTAAGAATCCTTACAAACTGCCCTGGCTGGTGGCTCAGTGGATTGGTGCTGGCCTGCAAACCCAAAGTTTGCTGGTTCAATTCCCAGTCAGGGCACATAACCAGGTTGCAAGCCAGGTATCCAGCCAGATCTGTAGCTGGAGGCAGGTGAAAGGCAACCATACATTGATGTTTCTCTCCCTCTCTGCCTCTCTCCCTTCCCCTCTCCCTGGAAATAATAAATAAAATGTATTTAAAAAAAAAAAAAAAAGAATCCTTACAAACTAATATCCTCTTAACCATTGGAAAGAGGCAGAATTCAAAGATTATTTACTTCTGGTGTCTAAATTTACTCTTTTTCAACTTTATTCAAACCAGATGGCTGACTTTACTAAGCTAAATTTTTTTCCAAGATTTTATTTATTTTACTTTTGGAGAGAGGGAAAGAAAAAGAGGGACAGTAACATTGATGTGAGAGACAGCAATCGATTGCCTCTCAAATGCGACCCAATGGGAAAACAAGCCTGAAACTCAGACATGTGCCCTGACTGGGAATCAAACCAACTACTTTTTGCTTTGTGGGATGACACTCAAACAACTAGGCCACATGAGTCAGGACATTAGCTTTTGTTTTTTAAGATTTGTTGAGACTTTATCCAATATAATTGTCTCATTCGGGGAGAGTCAGTAGCAGGTCATTGATGAATGTGGAATAGGGTAAACCTGGAAGTGAGGGCTGGAAGATGTGGTGCTATAAAGTGGAATGGCTGGAGAATGGAGCAGGCTGAAAAAGAAAGTTGGTGTAATATGCTGATTCTAAAATCCAAGGTAGACATTGAGCCTAACTGAAGAGTGGAAGCAATGTTTGCAGTCTACAGAGGGAATGACATTACAGAGTTACCATTCTGGCATAAATCTGGCATTACAGTGATGGAACAAAGATAAAAAAAAAAGATATCTTGGTAGTTATGCCCAAAAGTTATAGAAGTGATAAGTGATCCTGAGCTCAATGTTTTCTTTTTTAACAGAATTACTGAAGTGAATATTTTTGTTTAACCAGAGAGCATGATCCACCTTCTCTAAAGTAGGATTCTGCAGGGCTCAAACCAAATAACAGAACCACATTCTTTCATGAATCATGCAATCAACTTAGGATATTGTGACCAGCATTTAAGACAAATGAAATAAAGTGGAATTGGTAGAAAATGCTGGGGAATAATTGTTGTTTCACAGAACTTAAATAGATGAATCTAGATTGTTTTTCATGATTAATTGACAAGTAAACATAGTATAGAAGGGAATATAATCAAGGGAATGTACTTTGATTCTAGGATATCTCAACAAAACTTAAGAGTTATGTGTAGCAGAAGGCTAGGAAATTATTTCATGTGTCTTATCTGTGGATGAGAGAGAAAATGTAAGAAGTGTTTTTAAAACTTTCATACTTATTGCCAGACAGGGAGCTGCCTGAAGCAGGTCTGCCTCAAGTCAACCTACTATATGTGAGTTCTTGACTTTGCGTGAGAAAGATTGAGAAAGATTTCCTAACACAAGCCCAGGAAGTTTTGAGAGCATGTTTATTAAATCTAGGGACAATGAAACAAAGGAAGGACTTAGAGTAGAAGAAGTGACAGGAGAGAGCCTAGCCAGTGGCCTGTTTTGGCTCCCTAGAAAAGTTATGGGAAAAGAGTAAGTCAAGTTGGGGCTGTTTTTAGCTCAATGGCAAGTCAGAGAAAAGGGGGACCTAGACAAGGATCAGGGGGTAAGCCTGGGTGCAGCTGCCACTGCCCACTGCTCCCTTGGCTGCAAGTCTCCTGGGACCCTTAGAGTTTAGGATGAAGCAGAAAGTTCATGCCCAGGAAGAGGCCTGGGTGTGCTTTAGGGCTAGTCAGTCCTAAACACTTTTCTCTTTTCTACAGGTAAGAATCTTAGGGAGGGTTTCTGCAGGATATTCATCAGCTTTCCAGTGCATTTTTAATATATTGATGCATCAAAATGAGTACATACAGTAATTTGGGAATATTCTTTGGTCTGCTATACTGTTTTACTTTTATCTTGGGACTATGTTTTTTTTTTTTTTTTTTTAAATTTTATTGTTGTTGTATTACATCCATCCCCTTTTTGCTCCCCTCTGTCCCCCACCCACCCACCCATTCCCCCCAAAGTCAATCCCACCTGTTGTCCATGTCCATGGTTCCTTTATACTAGGTTCTTGTCTAAGCTGCTCCCCTTCTTTGCCTCTACCTCTCCCTACCCCCTACCCCATTCCCCTGACCACCAAAGGCCTATTCCTTGTATTCATATACTTGGTTCTGTTTTGCTTGTTGTTAGTTTTGTTCATTATTGTCCCGTAATGGGTGAGATCATATGATATTTGTCCTTCACTGACTGGCTTATTTCACTAAGCATAATACTCTCCAGTTCCATCCATGTTGTTGCAAAGGGTACAAGTTCCTTCTTTCTTTCTGCTACATAGAAT